>CM075189.1:32701178-32978678 GCA_037577475.1 Chaunax sp. Z400 | reverse complement strand
AGAGAGGAGCATTGATAGAGCAAGCTTTACAATGAACCCTAATCCAGGGGACGACCATTGGTTTCAAATAGAAGTCTTATTTTATGTAAATGTATGTATGTATGAGAAACCCTACTGACCCTCCTATTAATCTTTTATTACCTCAGTAAACATTTTTCTGATGATGTCATGGTTTCAGTTTATTTACTAAATCTCATTTCTCCCATTTATAGTAAAAAAAATAATTAAAAAAAGGTTCTCATTTTGATTGACAGGTTGCGACCACAGTGTGTCCTCGGTCAGATCCGAACAGGATAGCTGCAGAGCAAAGCTCATCCTCCGCTCCACCCTCTCATCCCAATGAGGTCACTTCGAAAAAACAAGAAGACTGCTTTGAATAAATTAGAAGACGACTGTAGAGCCAAATTTGAGACTTCAAAAGCATAAATCAATAGGGTGATGTCACGATGGCTCTGTCTGCTACTTATTAAACAGTCCATGCTGCAGCTCAGCCCTGCCCTCGGTCAAACGGACACACAGCAGAAAGGAGAGAGAGACGGCCATGTGAGCTGTCTGCTCTCATTGGCTGGGGCCTTCACATATACTCCCCGACATGTCCAGGCTGAACCCTGCCACTGGCCCAAAGTCAGCTGGGATAGGCTCTAGGCTCTGCGTATTGGTTTGTGCATGTGTAGTAAGGGGGGTATGTGGTACGTGAATAAGTAATTTAACATCACTTTGACTTCACATCACGATCTGCACAGACACATGGTCTGCAGTGGTGATTCTGTGCAGGGTTCATTCCCCTATACACTTGAATGACAGGTAATAATAGGCAATAATCTAATTTTCATCTGATCACTCATTGCATGTTGAAGATGTGTCTGTCTGCTGAACCAACGAGTGATTTTTATTCTTATTCTGTAAGATTTGAACTTAATTTAGAGGCACAAAGTGATTGAAGTATCCATTAGAGATACAACATAAAGATTAGAGGAAGAATAGTTGTTGTGGGAATGTGTTATTTGTTTTTCCTCTTCCCGATCATGATAATCATCTCACACCAGTAAAATCAGCCCCGCCTCCTAGAAATTATATTTATATGGCACTAGTTTGCAACAATTAACATTTAGCAATAAACATAATGGTGCCCATATTACATCTGCAATCAATGTACAAAGACAGCATTGCTAACCTATCTATGCTGATACTGAAAGCATCAGCAAAATGTTCAACGACTATGTTTTCAATCTGTTTTCATACAGTTTCCACTCTGCAATATAATAATATATAATAATAAAAACAACATTATGGTTATATTTAGGCACCTGCAGCACTTGGTTAAGGTTGGGGTTGATTACTGACACATGTCAGAAGTGATTTGAAGAGCCACAACCTGTTTTAACATTAACAGAATCTTTCCCTAACCAAAGGACTTCTGTCCAAACCACACAGTCTGTCCCACGCCAAGCATCCGACGACCTCTGTGCTATGGATACGTCAAACAAACATGACACAATTTAAATGCACGCAGTGATTACTTTCCAAAACCTAATTAAACCTAATTATCTTGTGAACCCTTCAAGGCTGTAAAATCCGTCTTTGCCTGCTCTTAAGGCCAACCTGCTTGGGTGTTTCTTGGACATTTTTGCATGGCTGCTCTTAAGTGTGAATTGATTTTAGGTATAATGTTAATATGTCCTTGTCAGACCTTCAAACAAAGACATCTGTGAAGAGGTGTACAGTGTCAGTGAGGTACGGAGGCTGTGCGTCTCCTCTGAGGTGAGACGAAGGTTCCCTTGACACCGCGCCATAGGTGACGTGGCCCTCCTTTAAACTGGACCCACACTCCCGGACTGTGGTGTCTCCATGGAGACCATAAGAACAGAGATCTCTGCTTCTACTGGTGCTGATGGTTGATCCTGCAGAAATCAGTGGGCAGGCTTTTCTAAGATGCTCATACAAATTCTCAAAAGCCAGAGTCAATTCCACTTCAGCTTCTTTTCTCCTAAGAATTAGCTTGTTCAATAAGTGAATCAAAACACAACTACTGACGGCACATGATGAACTACACACCAATCACTTGTTACAGTTTCTCAATAAGTCCCACACTAGCTAAATCAGTTCAGCTCTCAACATGAGGCACACACAGAGTATCCTGCACAGCACAAATCAATGGCCGCCACACTCAAACCGCCAAGCTGCTTTAGCGATCGTAACTTTAAAAAAATGTTTTTATTGCGGCCGTCATATTGAGAAGGTGCAGACGTTCCTGTCTTAAACAGCTGATGAGAGGATCACGATACTGCCCTGAGGAGGTACTATCCCGTAATGGATACCGACCTGCAGAAAAGTATGCGTACCATGCCGAGTCGAGTAGAGCCGTTGCTACTGAGTGCAAATGTGGCTCACTTATTTTGGCTAACTTTAATGATATTATACTTTACGTAGTTTTTTTTCTTTCTTTGTGTAAAGAACATTGCGTCTGTTTGTTCCAGTGATATATGTTTATTTGTGCAGGGTGTGATACAGACGTTTCAGAGAAAACACATATGAATAGAATCTGTCTTCACTTAGCTTGTCGTGGTGCAGTTCAAAAATAGGACCCAAATGCAGACAACAGCCAGAGCAGAGAGTCAGTGCACGGATTTAATTAAATGAAAGGCAAAATTACACAAAAAAGGCAAAAGGCAAAAACACAGAAGTACAAAACCCACAGTTCAAAATACAAAATTCAAAATTCAAAACCAAAGACAAAACTAACTGGAGCAAAACTGGAACAGAACAGGGCAAAGCGGAGCACAGCAGGATAAACAGGGCAAACAGCATATCATGGAGGTACACAAGGAAAAATGGAGCTATGCAGGGAATAACAGAAGGTAAAACAGACGAACTGACATGGAGGACAGAACCAAACGGACTTAAATACACCGAGTAACGAGACAATGACACACAGGTGGTGCAGGGAGGAGGAGAGAATTAGACACAAGTGGAAACACTCACACAATCACAAAGGAGGGAAAATGAAGAGCAAACAGGAAATGCAAAGCAAAAGCACATAACATGGAACACAGACTATCAAAATAAAACAGGAAACAGTAACCTAAAATACAGAACCATGAAATAGCTGAGACAACAGTCTGCAGAGTAGTTCAGACGCTTCACAGAAAAAGCCAACAGTTGTACAATAAGATCGTGCTTCATGAGCAAAGGACTTTTTTATATTGCATCAGTTCTGTCGACAGAATAAAAAGACATTCTGTCTTTTTATTTTTCAGTTTTTATAATGCATTGTTTCAGGGGCTGCTGCAGCTCTCAGCATCCCTTCTTCCCACATAGATGACACCAGGGTCACTGAAACACCTTGAGGAGGAAGACTAGATCTATCTTTAGTTTCCAAAAGAATAAGAGTGATCCTTTTTTCTTCTTAGTGTCCTTCTGTATTTTTTCCATCAGCTTACGATAACTTATACACTTAACGCTACTTTTGAAGCTCCAGAAATACATCTATACTTACTTTTACAAACTTTTGTACAAGCATGCTGGGATTTGATGTCATGAAATACTGTTTTGCATCACCATATTGGTTCCAGTAAGATATGAAACACAGACCACACTCTGAGTGGAAATAGACTGAAATTCAGGATTTCTCCTGCATGCCTTCTAGATTTCAAACCTCGGGTTCATTTAGGGCATTGTCAGTTATGTCAGTAAACATATTAATACCAGCCAATCCAAATGAACCCATTAGTGCTCTTCTCAGGTCATTATTATCATGGGCCATCTGCACACTTTTCAGACTTTTATGGTTCTATTATTCACAGCAGGTTGTTTGTGACTTTTGTGAAGGCTGATGTCAGAATATTGGACATCTTAAAACATAAGGCAGGAAATATTTCATATTGTCTAAATTTTTAACAAATGCTTTTACATGCAATTTAACATTATTAATGTATTCAAATGTGGATATATTTGTAGTATGTTACATTAAATACATATTGATGCTGGAATAGTCATGATTAGGTTTGATTCAGTCTTTATTTTCAATGAGTATATCTAAGTTTTAACTTGTACTACTGTACTTATACTATATACTTGTACTTAAAGTAGCAGAGGTTGGTGGTTTTAACCACTTAAAGATCTACTTCCATGTGTGCTAACGTGTTTTACACTCTCATTTGTGATTCCCATCCACTGGTATATGTAGCCCAATCTTATTTCTGCATGGGCCGGTTTAGAGATTGCAGACTAGCTCTACTCATTTGAAGAAAATTAAAAAAAATAAACATCCACATTTTGAGTAATCTGAAACAGTTAATTTAGATGTTACTGCAATTCAGAGTTTGTGAAAGCCAATGCTTAATTTGTTAATCAGGAGGGCCCAGAGGCCAGAGAGGGAGCTGCTCTGGAGGGTCAGGGAGGGGGATGAAATAAAAAATATTTTTAAAAAATCCATAATGACTGGAGCATCACAAACAAAGCATTATTTATTTATTTATTTATGCGTGTCAATTCATAACAATCACTGAATCAGCAGCTGTGAGGTGCAGTTTGGAGATATCTCTCTCTCTCTCTCTCTGTTGTTGACTGTCCCTTCACTTCCTTGTTGTTTCACATCTGACTGTAGAAAAAGGGAGTGACATGGAATTCAATTCAAAGTTCAATTTACATTCAGAAAAAGCAAGTAAACTAACCCCACGGACTGATCTGTCAGAACTATGGACAGTAGCAGGAAATTAGTTTTACCATTTCACAACACAAACACCTTGTAACACTTACAGAATCATGCGCCACAATATTTAGATGCCAAAAAAAGCAAATGGCAGAAACATTTTGTGAATCCAGACATCAGATTTAAATGCTTCCAAATGAGACAAACAAGCTTTACATTGTGTAACTTCTACAGGTAATAGAACAATGATAGCAAAACACACTGAAACCGCAATTTCTTGAGATTTGATAGTGACAAAGGAGCTGGTCTCATAATAGGTCCCAATATGGATCCTGTTCTGGCTCAAATTCAGACCCGGTGAAATCTATAAGGAAGCTAGTACAGCAGATAAAATAATGTGATAAAAGTAAAGGACAAACTGTTGAAAATGATCACGAATCAGTTCAAACCCAAACTCTAACCCTGGTGGTGTTGATGAGGGGGTCCTTGAGCTAAGAGGACTGGACTCTGGACATATGTCTACCGAAAAAGACTGGGACTAGAGCACTATTTGTATTATTCCACAGCTGAAAATAGTCCCCAACAATGCACTACTTCCTCCTGACTGGGTACTGTTTATTAAACTACAGTACCCAGCTGTTAAAGGAATAGACTGAGGCTTTGACAAAGACATACTTGAACTTCTCTATGACCCTTATCCTCTATATAGGATGGGAACTCATGTCTCAGTAATACTGATATGATTAAAAAATAGGTCTCAATGTTTGAGCGAAGGCCTCGCTCGTTATTATTCAAACCGTCTTGTTGTTGTCACACGCTCACCTCTACATATAGAGGACAGTATGCTCCACTGACGCAGCGTTAAATTCACCATCAGCCTTTCTCACTGCTTACATTAGACTTTCACACGCAGCAGACCAGGCCTGAGAATGACAGACTGCAGGCCTCTCTTCAGCGGATCATCACATCATATGTCGTGTATTGAGACTAGATTAACAGCAGGATATTTAAAGTGTCGAGGATGCCTAGCACCCAGTATAAGTATGTTTCCATCTACTGTCTCGCTGCATTAGACTAAGATCGCTGCAGACGATTTTAAGTTTGGTCCTTAGACCCAAGGGTGCAACTTTTGTTCAGATCCTGGAGGGGGAAAAATATATATATATATATATATATAGAGAGAGAGAGAGATAATGACGGCTATTTCGTACATTTGTTTGTAGAAATAATGACATTAAAAGTGGTCTTATCATGCTTTACAAAATAATGTAATGACTAAATAAAATCTGTGTAAATTGATGTATTATAACAACACTTAAAATGTAATTTACTTTATGTTGATAAGAGATGATACTGGATGGTGTGGCAGTGAAGAGGTTAGCACTGTTACCTGGGGCCTTTCTGTGAAGAGTTCTCCTCACGTCTACGTGGGGTTCCCCTCTGGCTGCTCCGGCTTCACCCACAATCTAAAGACAATATAGGTGATTTCTCTGTATCAGCCCTTTGCTGAATGTGGCCAGGATGTACCCCGCCTCTCGTCCAGTGTCAGCTGAGACGGGCTCCAAGCCCATCATGACCCTGTAAAGGATAAGTGGATTTATAGAAAACAGATGAATAAAAGAGACGATCATGTACGTCCTTTAATGTGCATTATCTCATGTTTAGTATTTGATTTCATATCAGTTGGAGGATATTTTAGGACCATATCGAGTGTAAAAAACAAAAGTTGAAGTTTGAGAAGTTTGGAGTATTTTTTCAGCTCTGTGTCTGCAGCCTTTCTCTGGCGCTGCAGGGAGACTCTCCACCTATGGAGCTGTATGCAGCCCGAGAGATAAAGCCCAGGACAAAAGAAGCCTGTCAATAAGTCACTGCTGCCTCCGACAGCTTATTGCTGTGAGCACACTGTAATAATTGAAGGCAGCTCAGATGGGCGTCTCGACATTTTATACCCCCCGTCCAGATGAAACAATAAAGGCGAGACGGAAAAGTCCCCATCCTTAGAAGGGATAACACCTCTGTTTACAACTCAGGATCTGTTCATCTTCCTCTGGAGTGATTAGGGAAAAAAAAAATATTGAAATATTATAATTGTGAACCTTTGAAGTAAATGTTCCACTTTTCACACTAAATTGAATTTTAATGAAACAAAAGAAAATTCCTGACTTCCACAAGCCTATTATGAGATAAATGAGTTTTCATTTGTTCGGTACAGAGACATGAAATTGCCTTTCTTATTTGCATTAATATTAGTTTTGCATGAATGCTGCTGCTGGAAAACAGCTCAGCAGAACAACAGGTGTCTGTCATCCAAAAAGGCTAAACCCACAATGAACCACATGATAGAAAAACCCACCATTCATTACTAAAAAGAAAGGATGGGACGGAATGAAAAGGCCTCACCTGAGCACCAGCCCACCTCTCGTGCCTGCTGTGCTGTTGCTTTTATGGCCAGATGGGGGCAGCACATCAGACACTATACATACCCAGCACAGGAGACATTCTTAGCATTCACAGAGGTTGTGAGGGACAGAGAGGGATCAATTAACTCCCGACAAACACATTTTGAAATGCTTTATTTTAATCCAACAAATGGGATTAGAGCACATGAGAATTCTGGGTTTTGCAGTGTTTGGACACAGGAAGCTGTGTCTGAGCCACATGGCCAGAACGACAGCTGAGACGGAAGCAGGGGCTTTGCCAACTGTCTGGCTCATTCTCTAGAAGGCCTGCTTCCCTCAGGCCACTCACAGCCAGTGTAGGAACATGTCCAAGACTGTCAAATATCAGCACACTCACCCACACACACACACACACACACACTGTCACATGGATTCATCGACACACAGTACAGGGGTTTCAGGAGATCTGCTCTTTTCATGCAGGTGGCAGGTCTACTTTTGATGCTCTTACCAAGAACTCAGACTAGAGCCCAGTCTGCAAACATAAGAGAAGGCTGATGGATTCAGCTGAATGACGAACGACGGATCAAAACAGGAGAACTCTGTTCAAAGTATGAAGGATCCTTAATGACCAGCTGGGTTTTGTGGCTCGGGTTGAGGATTGCCCCTAAAGAAAAGCATCATAAACACATTTAATAATCCAGTATCCAGACACTGTTCAGTCGCACTGCCCTTAATGTGTATGTGTGCTCCTTTTGTCTGTTGTAATATGTCTGTTAATATTATGACACGGGTCCAGGATGACATGCTACATTCAGTCATACGCTCTCAGAACACCTTTTGATGTAAGGGTGGGTTCAATGAATCATTAAATGTTGACTCAACGTCACATAATAGAGGAGAGCCGTGTTGCATTTTCCACAGTGTGACACGAATGGGTTTTTGTGTTACTTTCCGCTGCGACATGCTGCATTAATTGCGATTCATTTCTGACAGCGTAGCAGTTTGTTAGGCAGGAAAAGTGGGGGTTTTTTTCTGTTTGAATCAGAAACGATTGTTTTACAAGCCAATTCCAACTCATTGTCTATACTTACATGCTTCATCTGTAGCCCTGCTCCAACGCTCCAGTAAACGCCTGTAAGGCTCACTTCAGTTATACTTGTTTTAGCAAAACCTGTGTGGAACTAAAATACTAGGAGAATAATTTTATATATTAAGGTCTGTGATGCACTAAACTTCAATGAAAATGTGTGGAAATGACAATTCCAATTCTAAAACTGCTGAATAATGTCTACAAAGTGACTTATTACTGCACTGGGTACACCATGAATGCATTCACTAGGTGTCACAACTGGGACGTAAAATACTTTTGACTGTTGCCATGTGATTAGGAATAAACATAATGAATAGTTCACAGTAAAATAGCTGTTTCTTTGAGTACTGATGTTATTCAGGAGGAACAGAAACACAGAAATGAGGTAAATCAAACCAGCATTAAATATAACAGGTGCATTTCATTGAAGAAAGACAAAAGCCTATGACTGATAATGACTGAGGGACACAGCTATGATCCCATATGTCTGGATGATAATAAACCATTTTTAGACATAGGTCTCACAGTAGCACAACAATGAAGACCCTTCTCTACGCCGCCTTTGTTTGGTTACAATGGAAAAACCAACGGCGGTGTAACGGCGCCCCAGCATGTGATGTTAAACAGCATGCCGGCCTTCCGTAAGCAAAAGATGCATGAAGTATAACACAGCAGTGTGACGTTTTACATACATGTCGAGCAGCGCTTTGTAAACCATGAAATAACATGGCAACAACAACATGCTATGTGGCGTTTGATCTCGTCCTCTCATCAGAGGTTAAGAAGCTCCTGGACGTCACGCTGTCTCCTAATCTGAAAACATTTTCATCTGATTCTCTTCTTCTTTCAATTAGCTGCTAGCTGCTACTATAGCTGCCTTTTAAGTCTTCTGGTTGTGGGTCGCACACATAATATGTCATTAAAATGTGACATCTCGCCGGCCCGCCCATTTGGAGCTGAGGCTGTGTAAAAGGGACTATGGTAGCATACTGTTAGAGAGGTGTAAATGATATCATACATGTTATGGTGCATGTTAGGAGAGAAGAAAACACATTTGATGATTTATGTCACAACTGAATTCCGACAACATTCGATGCCTGTATGAGGAAACTTCAGCGGCAGCTTTCTTTGATACAACATGACATCTCTGCTGCTGCACCACTGCTATCATGAAACAAACACGCCCATGCTGTGGGGCTGTGCTGCTGAAAGCCACACTTCCCATCTTCCCTTTCTCCACCTGCTCTTATTTGAGCGTCACTTGGCTCTGCCACCTGTTGGAACAGGAAACCAGAGGCGAGGCTTCCGCTGAAACACTGTCTGGTTTCAGGTGTGACTTCCTTTTATCCCAAGGGTGTCAGCTGTCTATACAGGAGCGCCCTGCTCACTGCCATCGAACTCAAGTCAGGACTCATCTCACATGAATTAATAAACAGATACACAAAGACATATATCTGTAATCGGCTCATTTGAACTCACTTAGATCATTTTGAACATAAATAACATTGGAATCAGGGGTGCAGCCATACCTGAAGGCGCCCATGTCATCCATCGCTCCATTCCTCTCCTCTCTCCTCTCCTCTCCGCTCCGATCCCTTCTCTCCTGCAAAACAAACAAAAAAGAGAGGAGACTGTGAGCTGCACAAGCCTCTGATTGACTGATTCCCCACCTCCTTCTCTCTTTCCTTCTCTAGCAGCCCGTCTGACTGCAGCACTCCTGAATAATAACCCCTCATCCCTCCTCTTTCTCTCCCCTCCTCTCCTCTCTCTCTCCCCCTCTATTTAAAATGCCGCTCACATGCGCGCTCCCGTGCCAGGTTTTAAGCACACACACGCTCCCACCCTCTCCAATTCGACCTCGGGGACGCGCTCGGCTCCTGTCGCGCAAGTCAAGTCCAATGCGACGATTTGGCAGGTAAAGCGTTTTTTTTTTTCTAGTCCCCCCCCCAAAAAAAAAAAAAAAAAAAAAAATACACGCACACACACGCACCCTTTCTCGCTTTTCATCAGCTGTGATCCCATTAGAGGTTACAAAGCGAGGGAAATAAAACAGGTGAGAGCCTGAAATATCACAAATATAAGATATAATTATAATATATTTGGCATATATAAAACATTAAAGTGTAAATAAGAAACTGAAGTTAGTTTTTTTTTATCAATTTCAGTTTAAGTGAGACTCCCCTTCCTCTTCCCTTCTCTCTCTCTCTCTCTCTCTCTCTCTCTCCCACCTCCCTCCTCCTCCCCTCTCCACATCTCTGCATTCTCCTCTTTTATTCGTGTGGGAAGCTCAGTGAATGCGGCTGCAGAAGGAGCCAGCATACTTAGGCGCCTGACACGGATACGTACAGGAGGAAAACGCACGAGCTTGCTCTCTTCCTCTTCAAACTCCATCTGTTCCATCCAACTGGATATTTCCGCCTTTAAAAAATCCCCACATTTCAAGTTTATCTTGATTCCATTTTGTGTGGACTGATGGAAGCGTGGAGTTTGCAGCTCCTCACTTGGACCGCAGCGGACTGAAGGCAGAATAGCTGCATTATTCATCTTTACGCACTGGTTTCTGTTGCCCTGACTTGTCTCTCTTGTTTCTCTCTGCGTTTCCCTTTTTTCGTCCGAGAGAGGAGCTGCTATACCGCCATTCTTTTTACATCCAACATTTGTTTTAATTCCCTCCCGTTGGATGGAGACATAAAATAGAATCTCATCTGCCACTGCACGCGTATACACAGATCTATGAAGAGAAAACAACAGTTTTGGATGGGATCAGAGCCACGGACTGGATTTATTCTGCCTGATGGAAAATAATACAGTAATAGACATAAACTGATTGGAGAATTTCATCCGCTTTTGCCCTCTCAAGCATTATCCTGGTGCACAACTTTGCGCGAAACAAGCCAGTATTTATTCATTGGATCGTTGAGGGCTGCCGAGCCGAGTTGAATCCAGACGCAGCGAATTGGTTGTTCTTTTTCTCCAATTTTATCTTCTTCTCTGTTGATCTTCCACTTCAAGTTTTTCCCTAAAAAGCTCTAAGAATGACGGACTTATTTCCCCCGCATCACTGACCACCTTGCGCCTTTATTCAAGCCTTGAAGTCGCCGGACGCGCCGCCGTGAAGATCTCTCAAATCTACCCGCCTCTCCCTTTTTCTCTCCCTCTCTGTGTCGTTCTCTATCTCCTACTCTAATTTCTCCCACTCTCTCTCTTATGTCTCTTCCAACCAAATGAATGCTCTTCCATGGAGGTAGTACAACCACACTGGGGACCGAACGACCAGCGGGGTGATTTTTCCAAGCAAGGAGAGCCCGTCAGCAAGAGACGCATCGGGTGAAATCGGAGCCACCCCCCCCTCTGCTCCCTCTTCATATCCACTGCACCCACTCTAGTTCGCCTGCCTCGGGTTGATACACAGCAGCCTTCATGGGGATATAGGGGCTGGAGAAACCTTGTTGCGCCCCTCTAACTGTCTGCGCTCTACTTCAGCTGGGAGGACTGCTTGCGCACGTCTCCATCCATGTCTCACCAGCGCTGCCCCGTGTCTCCAGAGGGAGCCGCATTCATTGGCACTTCAGCTTTGTGTAAGTCCAATTAATTGAGATTTCATTCTCCTCCATTAACGATCAGATTTTTTAAAATCTATATTCGAGCGGCTTGTTTTTCGTTTTCTATTTGGTGTCAATGGAAAAAAATGGTTGTCGGTGTGATAAATGCGCGCAGCTCAATATGACAGCAATGGGCTCAATTCTTCTTCTTGCTCTCACAGTTGCCATCCTAAATAACGTGAAGGAGCTGCATAGTGGTGCTGCTGCTGCTTGCTTCCAATGAGAGCCCTGTGAAACAGAGAACTGCAGCCGTTTGTCTTTAATTAAGCTGAGAGGGGAACATATAGTTGTGCTGCTGTCTTAAGATGTTTTTAAGATGATGCTTCAAGGTTTAGATGCTCAGAACAAGAGGCATAGACGTACAGCAGTTTATGGGCTTGACTAATTTCTAGACATATATGGCACTTTTCCTGCATCGGTGCATCAAACATTTGTGTCCAGTGATTATGGTGAATCCTTGTGTCAAAGCTCCTCACTGCTACGAATCTATTAACAAAGTGCAATAATTACAAATGTGCATCATAAGCATGGAAATTTATATTTTGTCATATTTGCCATAAAAGGTAATAATGTCATCCCTTATATTTAAAAAAAAAAAAAGGGAAAAGTGATAACATCATAATTCCGGTACGGTCAATATCAAATATGTATTTTGATGGTTTGTTTCTGTGCATGAATGTTTGTGCATGCACCTCTCTTTTCTCTAAAGGTTACTAAATGGTTTTCTGGGGGAGGATTTCTAACCGGCGAGATGCTGCTCGTACTCCTGCTGGCAGCCTTTTCTTCTTCCATCTCCGGCTCCCTCTCCTCCTCCCTCTCCTCCCCCTCCTCCATGTCGGACGGACCTCAGATGGTAGACCCCTCCGCCTCAGACTTGATGGCCGAGACTTGCAGCGCATGCTCCTGCATGTCAGTGGAAAACGTGCTGTATGTCAACTGCGAGAAGATCACCGTCTATCGACCCACGCAGCTCATCCCGCCGGCCTCATCGCTTTACCACCTCAACTTTCAGAACAACTTCTTAATCATACTGTACCCAAACTCGTTCCTCAACTTCACCCACGCTGTGTCACTGCAGCTGGGGAACAATAAACTGCAGAACATCGAGGGCGGAGCGTTCATGGGGATGAGCGCATTGAAACAGCTACACCTGAACAATAATGAGTTAAAGGTACTGCGAGCAGACACTTTCCAAGGGATTGAGAACTTGGAATACCTTCAGGCTGACTACAACCTGATAAAATACATTGAAAAGGGAGCATTTAACAAACTGCACAAGTTAAAAGTGGTCATCCTCAATGATAATCTCATACAGGCACTTCCTGACAATATATTTCGCTTTGCCTCGCTCACACACCTGGATATAAGAGGGAACAGGATCCAGAAGCTCCCTTATCTGGGGGTTCTGGAGCATATTGGGCGCATTGTTGAGCTGCAGCTGGATGATAACCCCTGGAATTGTACCTGTGATTTAGCACCTCTCAAGGCATGGCTTGAAAACATGCCCTATAATATTTTCATTGGCGAGGCCATATGTGAAACGCCAAGTGACTTGTATGGGAGGCTCCTGAAGGAAACCAACAAACAGGAGCTTTGTCCCATGGGAACAGGAAGTGATTTCGATGTTAGGATGCCGCCTGTGCAGCCTGAAAGTGGACAGTCACCCTCCAATATGTCCCCGACGACTGTGGGTTCCGTAACCACAAAAATGCCAAAAACCACTGACTCATCTAAGATTTATGGTAATGGTATTGTGGCTGGTTTACCCCCTTTTGGAAGAAATAGCCAGATTGTTTCCATTCAAACTCCTCCGCATTTGTGTCCACAGCCCTGCAGCTGTAAAGCCCACCCCTCTGACTTTGGCATCAGTGTCAGCTGTCAGGAGAGGAATATTAAAAGTTTAGCTGATCTTTTTCCCAAACCGCAAAATGCCAAGAAACTTCACATGAGCGGGAATTATATCCATGACATTAGCCCGACTGATTTCCAAGGGTTTGAGGGTTTAGATTTGCTACATCTTGGCAGCAATCAAATTGTCTTAGTCCAGAAAGGTGTGTTTGCCAACCTCACTAACCTGAGGAGACTATATTTAAATGGAAACCAGATTGAACAGTTACACCCAGAGATGTTTTTGGGCCTCTCAAACCTACAGTATCTATATTTGGAATACAATGCCATAAAAGAAATCTTAGCAGGCACATTTGACTCCATGCCGAACCTACAACTGCTGTATCTCAACAACAATGTTCTGAGGAGTCTCCCCGCATACGTTTTTGCGGGTGTCTCTTTAGCCAGACTGAATTTGAAAAACAACCACTTTATGACCCTGCCAGTGAGTGGTGTCTTGGACCAGCTGCAATCATTGACCCAGATAGACCTTGAAGGGAACCCATGGGAGTGTTCCTGCGATCTTGTCGCCCTCAAAATCTGGCTAGAGAAGCTAAGTGATGGAGTGGCTGCCAAAGAGGTGAAATGTGCCTCCCCTGTGCAGTTCTCTAACATAGAGCTGCGCCTCTTGAAAAATGAGATCCTGTGTCCTAAACTTATTGCAAGACCCCCGTTTATTTTCACCAGCGCCACTCCAGTTTTGACCTCAGTGTCACCTGCCGGAGTCGGCAAAGCTCCTCCAGGAGGGCCTGTGCCACTCTCCATCATGATCCTCAGCATCCTCGTAGTACTTATCCTCACTGTGTTTGTGGCCTTCTGCCTTCTAGTCTTTGTCCTGAGGCGGAATAAAAAACCAGTGGGCAGACAAGAGGGGCTTGGGAATCAGGAGTGTGGCTCCATGTCGTTGCAGCTGCGCAGACACAGCCACAAATCCGGCAAAAAAGGCTCCATCCCAGGAGATGACTTGGGAGGTGAGGCGTTCATTCCCCAGACCATCGAGCACATTGGCAAGAGTCACACCTGTGGGATAGGACGGTCCTCAGACATGGACGCTGGGTTCAAGTTTGCAGACTCGCAGAGGCAAAAGATCATCCTCCGGAGCAGCGCCGAAAAGGATAAAGATGCACTTTCTACCTTGGAGCGCAACAAACGCCTCAGCACCATAGACGAACTCGAGGAGTTTCTTCCACACAGGGAGCCCAGCATGTTCATTCAGAACTTCTTGGACAACAAAAGAGATTTCAACAGTATAGGGATGGGCGGGTACGAAATCCGCTACCCGGACAAAACTCTGGATAAAAAGATGAAGAAGTCATCGCTGATAGGAGGGAACCACAGCAAGATCGTGGTGGAACAAAGAAAAAGTGAGTATTACGAGCTAAAAGCCAAGCTCCAAGGAACGCCTGATTACCTGCAGGTACTCGAGGAGCAGACTGCACTGAGCAAAAT
This sequence comes from Chaunax sp. Z400, assembly GCA_037577475.1. NCBI lineage: Eukaryota > Metazoa > Chordata > Actinopteri > Lophiiformes > Chaunacidae > Chaunax > Chaunax sp. Z400. Next base: position 32,963,597 of record CM075189.1, on the reverse strand, counting down.
GTAGACATTGTTGTGTTTGAACTATAGTGCATTGATTACGCACACACACACACACATGGGAGCAGGACACACATGTAGGCAGACAGACAGCCAAAGATATCTGCCTTTCTCTGGTTCTTTATGGCCACAAACACACACTCTCACCATTCACCCTCCCAGATCTCTAGCTTTCCGTCTTCATTTCCCTCTCAGCAGCACCACATGCACACACACAGCAAAAAAAAAGTGCCTTCTGGAAAACCTTAATGACCAATGCAGAGACGGACAAAATGGCTTCACAGTCCAAAAGCTATTACTAAAATCAGCGAGGAACTATTTCACAGTAAAGACCTTCTGGATCATGTGTGAATCTCACATACATACCACAGGACACCCTAAAAACAACCAGACAGTCATAGTATGTTTTGCTGCTATTGAAATGGGTACTTATCTCCTTATTTTTGTTGTTGTTGTTCTTTTTCTCCTCTTTTTGTTTTTTCCAACCAAATCAAAGGGTCTTGAAAACAGTGCTTGAGAATATACCTCGCTGTCTTCAACCCTCTTTTGACAGAAAAAAAGAGAAAAAAAGAAAAAGGAGGTCATGCCGGTTGTTGTTCTTTTGCTCGGGAGCGTATCCAAAACCGCTACTTCTGGGATGAAATTAACCGAATTGGGGACTGGATGGATGCTACTTTACTTTTTTTTCCATTTGTTGGGATATCTGTTTGTTTTTGAGGATGCTTTCTCGAGTCGGCTTCATCTTGTATGGATTACACACCAGAAGCAGTACACCTGCTCTTTGCTGGCAGGCTAAACCAGCTCCTGTTATCCATTCATGAAAATTTGGAGGCACTGCAAAAAACTGTTTAGGGGAATGATTTCATGACTTGTTCTCTTTGTGTAAAGAGCCATGTTAAATATAGTGTCTTCTGAATGGAGTTGTGTTTCTCTTCACTACTTACAGTAACTGTATGTTTTGGGTGATATCTTAATGGCACATATACTGTCAGAGGACGTTGTTTCTGAAAAATGAAAAACCCAATGATAAATATTTACAAAGCTGCTTGCCATGTAAGCGTAAACCTGGAATTTATTTTGTAAGTCTTACATTATTTGTATCTGTGGGACTGGTTTGTAAATTACAAGGAAGGACAAACATCTACACACACACACACACACACACACTGTACAACGGCGCATCATCATCATCAAGAGACTACAAAGCAGAATTGTCAAACAAGCCACAAATATAATTCAATCGGTGATCCAGCTCCCCTTGTCAGCTCTCAATTCGTAGTAAGAAATTTAACAACATAGTTCATTTATTTTTCTATGCAGGATTATTTAAAGAATTATTGGTATTATTTAAAATGAATAATACAAAAAAGAATTAAGAGGACTTGATAGAATGATGCATCAGAGCTGAATCAGGAGAAGTGACAGACTGACCGGCTGGATGGGGGTTGTGACATGTGATCTGTGTTTTCTTTTTCCTTTTGATTCTGTCGCTCGACAAGCGGACGCCTGGTGGAGTCGTGAAGTTTAAAGCAGTTTCCTTATTCTTATATTTCCCACAGTATCTTGTAAACGGTTTCTTATTAACATTATGCAACCAAAATAAATGTGCATTAAACTTGATATGGTTCCACAGACCGTCCGTGAGGGATGAGGGAATGGAGATGTTAGACGTGTGCAGAATCATATCATAACACATCATGTGCAATATAAGTAAAAATGCTCAGTCAATTCGCTTCAAATACTTTTGTTTAATTTATTTAGTTTTGAGGTTATATGTCAAGACAGATTTCAAAATTCTTCTTTTATCAACTCTATCCGGTCCTTATTTAAAAAGTATTGTTATGTTAAAATTATGAGTGTTTATTGACATTACAAATGAATAGAATGTAACTTGGAAAGTATAATAAATACAGTTTTCTATTGGTCATAAATCTCCTGTATATTGGTTAATTTTCTCTTGTATAATCATGTTGAAATCAAGGTATTAAAATCGACACCTATTTGCACCGTGTCCCCCTATTTCTTTTAGTTGACGTCCTCTTGTGAATCCTAGTTTGACTTTTTTCTCCTACTTTGACTTTTTTCACAGAGCAAGTTCAATTTGCAACTCCTGGGAGATGATATTGTCCTTTTGTTTTCGTGCATGTACTGTGTTTGCTCAGTCTGTTTAGTTTGCAGAAACATTTGCTTTTTACACTTCAGGCCATGAAACCATTCAGGCTTTGCAAAGGCAAAACCGCCGTCATCCCAAACTAGACTTTTGAACACATTTTTGTGCTGTTGTTGTGGTTCACGTCTCCCTATGATGCTCTAAAAAACATCAGATTTCAAAGATGCAACAATGCCAAATTGTTCCTGTCTTCACGTAGCCTCATTTGGGTGCCTTAATGTGTTTTTTTCCCGTCTCTCTCTCTCTCTCTGGTTTCCATCTCCAAACCTCCCAAATTTGCACTAACTGAAACTTTTGAAGCTTTTTTGGCCCTGACTATATTGTCTAGAAGGGATGCTCCCTCCACCTGTTTTTAGACATATCAAACATTCATGCTTGTTCCATTTTAGGGTTAAAAATTCACATTTCCTGTGTCTGTGTTAACCCAACCTATGGGGCTTTTGGGAAACCAAGTAGCAGAAAGTATGACTCATCCAGACGCCAGAGAATTGTCCTCATTAATTATTAATACCCTTGGCAGTTATGAACTAAAAAGGGATGTTTAGGGTGGGGGGGTATGAATCTGATATGTCTCCCCCCTCCATACCCTCCTTCTCCTTCTCTCTTCCCCATCCTTCCTCTGTTACGTATTCAATACTGCTCTGTAAGAGATGAGAAATATCATTTGGATGCTTATGAAAGACTCATATTGGCTGGAAAAAGCTCTTTTCAGCCCAACATTTTACTGCAGTGACTTGGCTCTTGTGCAGGGTTCTGTTCCTGGAAGCTTTAGGGTCCTTGAGGGGCTATCATAGCATCACCAGAAAGGGGACAAATAGTTTGTTTTCAGTGTAGATGAACTCACTAGACATTAGTAGAAAGAAAATGTACAGTACAGTGTTTCATGATGGTTGTGTTTTTTCTCTCTGTGCTTGTTGGAGAAGATTATGGAAGTCTGCGCTGAGTGAAATCATCCTTTGAAACCTCTGCTGTGCTCATAGTGTAGATTTGATGGGGTTGCTTGGTGAAATGTACATGCATCAGGGGGAGAACTGCAGTGGGGTGTGTTTGGGAAGCACTGCTGTAATAGGAGCTTGCGTTCAGTTTAGAGTTGGCCCCTAGGGGCGCTGTGAGCTAAGAGCACAGAGTGAAATGGTGTGACTGCATTAAATTCAGTCCCTCCAGGAAGTTGTGATGTTGCCTTTGTAAAAAAATAATGTAAATTCAACCAGTCTTCATGCATTCTGCACAACCCTGCAATAACAAGGATTACTGTTGTTTGAAGTCTAATGGTATGAAAAAAGAAATATTATTATTTCCCTTTTAATTGATTTACATCTTTTTTTCTGGAAATCTAAAGGCAAACTACTTTTCAGAGGCTGCTGCTGATGATGATGATGATGAGTATCATCATTTCCAGGAATGAGTCATGCGACTAAATGTAAGCATTGGGTCCAGGTTTACTGAGACGACAATAAAATGTCCACATTGTGATAAAATGAAAGAACGACTGGAGAAAATAACAGACAGATATGTACATTTATAAACATAATGTTGTATTTAATTCTGTCTATAGACATATGCACTATAAGCAAGTCTTCATCTTGCAAAGCTGCAACATAGTTTTTATGTAGCGGATGTCAATGCTCACGCACAGGCATTGGAAGGCTTGGATGTCAAACTCTCCCAACAGCACTTGAACATAGCACGACAATTTCAGTGAAACTCAGAATTTGGATGATTTAGCTATAATTTAACTTTTTAATGGACATTTACTCGAAGAGAGTTATAATATTTTTATGATAACAGCAGAGAGGGTCAATGACTGTTGGGTCTTCTATGGAAACACATGTTTGTGTTAGATATAAATCACTGTCTACTCATCTCTGTTATACATCTCTTTCCTTTTCAGCTGTAAGTTATCTGTATTGGGTACTTGGATATTCGCTCAACTGTCATTTTTGACCTAATGTCCTCCCATTGCCATGAGTTATCATGTTTCATCATCAGGTTTTGTCATCATTGTATTAATAGCAAATCTACATTCTGTGTATTGTAAAACAATTCTATCTATTTTACTGTTTTTGTTCCCAGACTGATCCAGTTATCTTTATCAGCAAAGCAGAGAAATTTATTTTCAAGAATTCTTATTATGAAAATGATCAATAATATAAATCAGTTCTGGAAAGTTTTTTTTTAATGTGATTATATAATCATTGATTGAAAATGTTTATTTTATATAATTATTAATAAAGAGTTTATTGATAATATAAGAGTAAAAATATTAGACTTTTTATCATGTTTCCGTTCAAAAGTCATTATGTTACAGTTATATAGTATATTTAGCTTTCTTAAATTCCACCTTAAATGCCATCCCGTAATTCATGTATATTCATGTTTGCACTGCAATTTAGTCTTTTCATTTAATTTCCTCAAAAATGCAGCCTGTTTTCTATCACTATTTAGAATGTTGTGATACAATTTAAAGGGTCATACCAGTGTTTTTATTAGAAATAATACTTTTCAAATGCATCACAATGTCCTTCTTTCTTTCTTTCTTTCTACAAATCCAGGCAGCCATTGGTTTCCATTAGTTTCTGTAATGTATAACAACAGTTAGCAGACTCTTGAACCTTGACTGTGTTGTGTGACTCATCATAGTGAGGATGTAGTCTGCATTAAGATTTTACGTTATCACTGTGTGTGTAGTGCTAAATGCTGAATCAGAGAGCCCTAAAAAAAATCTGCATTATATCACCTCATAACATTCATGTAACCCTGACAAAAATCAGAATCAGAATCAAAACGCATTTATTGTCATTGTAAATTATGAGTGCTACTCGTCTTTGGTGCATAAGACATTTGCATGTTAAACACAGGACAAACAACAGTCTTTTAAAATAAATATATCAATATAATGTACTGTTAAAATATGGGATGGGTTGACAAGTAAAGCAAATTTGATCAAATACGTTTTCCTTTTGTGTGGGAATAAAATGAAACCAATGAATATCTGCAATGACAACCAAATACACATTTCTGAAAGGCAGTGATATGCTTTACAAAATCATTTGTAACTAGGATAGAGTAAGTAGTCTGTTCATAGCAGTCTGTTAGTCTGTCTGTTAACTAACCTGACCAATGCCCCACCCCTCCACAGTTTTGTGGACATTAGTTCACTAATTCTTGCATCATTATGGAAAATGTAAAAATAAATAAATAAAATCCTGGATCCTCCCCTTTTTCAGACCAAATTTTATTGGGTTCTTTCTTAACCTTTGTCTCATCCTTCCACCAAGTCTTATAGAAATCTGCCCAGTACTGTTCGTGCTAATAAACAAACAAAAGGACATGGGTGAAAAACAAGGGTGGAGGTAAATAAAATGGCACCTAGCAGAGCACATATACCCCACTAAGGTTGAACCACCCTGCATGTCTGTTTAACTCTTATAATAGAAACAAATAAAATAAAAAAGGAAGTGGTCTGATAAAATAAATGATATATGTCATAAAACAGTAAGACATAAATAGTAGGCATGAAAGATAATGTAACATATAATTGTTTACTCTTAACTACAAAGGTTGCTGTTCAATCCAAATGTTTTTTTTGATCCTGCAGATCTGGATTATTATCTGGATCTGCCCTATACTATACATACACACTCATATCAGAACATAAATATGTGTTTATGTCACCATTTATGGATATTTCCTAGCTTGTACTGCTAAATAACGTTTGTCCCACCATTCCACACATTTTCATGGAAACTGTATATCTCGTTTTTAGTTCGGGAAACTGAAGAACAAGCTGGTGCAAAAGAAAACAATCATTCAAAGGAGATCTTTCTAGAAATTAAATGAATTTAATGGTTGGACTCTGTAGAGGATATGAAATATTTCTCAAGTGCTGTCTTTAGATAAATGGCTGTATTAAATTAAAACAAAAACAAAAAAAGATTGTAATGCTGCTCTCTAGTTAAAAATATGCCTCTGCTCTGTTGTTTTCAAAGTTGCATGACTTTATGGGGCTAAAGACATGGATGAACTTCTGTATCACCTGAAAGGCAAATTCATCCAAATGATATAACAGGCAAACAAAGCAACAAACAGACAAGGTTGAAAATAGAACCTGCTTAGCAGAGGTAAGGAATGTTCTAAGAGATAAAGTACTGGTATGGTTCTTTAAAACATTGGTTGAATCGTGTATTTTCTTCCTGCTAAACATGTTTTATAATAATAGATCTTAATGTTTGTCTTTAATTTGTTAATTTATTACCTTTGGTTCCGCTGTTTTAATTAAATGCAACTCTTCACACTGAGACTGATTTAGTGACGAAAACACTGACTTGTGTTTTTCCTTTCAACTCTTGGTTGCGTTGATGTGTTATTTGCTTTAATTACACTGTCATTTTCTCTCTGACACGGTGTAAAGCAGTGGGGACACATACAGTATGTGGCAGCGGTGGCCCATGTCTGCTGAATGCCAACAATGAGCTCAGGAATGGCACCAGATTATTTCTGGCGTCCGCTCTGGTCAGGCGGCCACTTGCGGGGGGATGAAAGTGGGACGGCATCTCCCGGGTCACCACAAATTACTCAACGCATCCCCAGAGAGAGGAAGACAATGCCTCACCTCCCCACCAGCTGCCTCATTAAGCAGGGACAAATCAACCAGCGCTGCTCTGCTGGAGCCACTTGGCTGCGATTTTCTCACCATTTTAGTGACATTCATAAAAGCCGATGGGAGGAAATCTCCTTTCAGGTATCTGTTGAAGCCGTCACAGCCTCTGGGAGTCATGAGTTCAAGACTGCTTCCAATATAATTTGGATAAGTTTGCTTTTCAGGTGATACAAAGACGTGTGTGGATTTTAATTTTTTTTAGCTCCTAAAGTCATGAAACTTTGAAAAACAATGTTGTGTAAACCTTCAGCAGAGACATAACATTTTGTATACTTCAGACGAGAGCAGCTTTAATTTAATACAGGGTCCTCTGCAGGCTCAAACCATTAAACCCATTTAATTTTTCAATCAATTATGTCCTTTGAATGATTTCTTCTTGTACACCAGCTTGTCCTAAATGGGGATAATGGGTTTCCTGACTTAACTGAGACATTTAAAAAAACGTGACGCCTGCTTTTACAAAAATACTGAGAAAGCTAATGCAAATCACTAATCAATGGTACCATCTGTGTCCGAAGCTAATACCCAGTTCTATTTGTTTTAGGCTTTAAGTGAACATCAGGATAACTAAAGATGATACATGTATGATGAATGACTGTCACTGGTCGGTGTGGTCACGTTTTTTTAAAAACTTTTATGTCGTATTTTCATCTTTAAAACAGACAAACAAACAAGGCGGGGCCACATCAGTCTATATATATCATGACGTAGCATATCAAATGTCCTCAGTTGTCCAAAGCACATCATGTGCAGATAGCATCCTCTACTCTACTTTGATATAATCAGTCCATTTCTTCCATTTTCTGGAAAAAATTGCTCCTCTGGACGTCAGACAGAAAAGTCATCCTCTCCACTACATAGAAGTCTTTGATTATGTCCAACCACTGTTTGAGGCTTGGATTCTCTGGTTTGTACCAGTTCTTTGTAATGTTTTTTTTCTTTTTATGTTAAATAGGTACCAATCATGTTTTTGTGATCACAGCTTCTTTTAAAACACAAAAGCATAAGACCTTAATATCATGAGGAATCTCACATCCCAATATCTTTCTCAATGCTTGACACATGTTCCCCTATAATATAGAAATTTTTGGCCGTAACCAAAATAAATGGAAGTGATTGGCTTTCAAGTCTCCGCACCACCTCCAGCACTGCTCCGGTGACTGTTTACGTTTATTATGTGCAGTAATAAAGAAACGGATCAAATTCTTCCAACCAAATTCTCTGCCTTGAACCTGTGGTTGAATGCTGTGCGCTCCACATTGAACTCCAATCCTCCTGTGACATTTCTATGTTTAATTCTTTTCTCCCATTTTCCTTTAATGCATCCTGTTATTCCCATTCTGTATCTCAAGGCCCTAATATATTTTGGAAATCATTTTCTCATTCTTCTTTTCATAGGCCTTAGTCAGAAGATCAATCGCTTTTCAGATACTGCTGATTTTATTCTTTTATCATAGTAATCTCTTATTTGTAGGTATTTGAAAAAGTCTTTATTTACTAGTTCAGATTCCTTTTGCAATTCTCCCAAACTTTCGTGCCCTTTTGAGTTAGAGTAGATCTTGCTGTGCTTACTCCCTTGTTCCACCACTGTCTGAATCCGACCTCACAGACTCCTGGTGTTCACCATTTAATGCAGGTGTGTAATTACTGGGTCAAGTTTGGTCCTGTCGGTGAGGTTCCCACATATGACCCAGTTGGTGAGCTAGGAATTTCATTGTGTGAATATATGAGCCTAACTGGGCTATGCTACTGCTGGTGATGAAGTTAACCTGGAAATGTTGAATTGAAGGTTAAAATTGAGGTGAAGTTTTAATCTGGGACATCTTGAAAACAGCATGAATTACACAGACTTACTCCACAGTGCTTGTACTGTAGACTCAGACTGTATCTCAATGTCCTATTTGATCTTGTAGCGCTTTACACACCAACACCTACACATATTTTTTCATGCATGTTGTCCTGTGAGACAGGATAAGTTGCGATTGTGTGCAACTCATCCATTCTTTCTGGCGCACTGACATTTCACATTGGCCTCTATGTAATCACAGGACAAACAAGACAGACATGTTCATGAATGAACAACACCAGGACCCTGAAGGCAGCTCATCTAAATACAATACAGATGTCACTAATGTTATTAATTATAGCTGCGCTTTTCCTGCTATGACAAAATGTCTCCTGTAACAAAAAGGTCATCTCCACAGTTTGTTAAATCTTATCTTCTACTCATCAATTTTTACAATGCTATCATAAAAGATCAAACAGTCTCAGGGAAAATTATTGCCAATGAACTGTTTTCTCCTCCTGAAGCTGTTTAAGCACCATCCTGTGACACGCTACTCCGTTTCCTTTTAGCATTGCATTATGGGACAACAAAGCACGTCAGCATTGCAGTCAAAAATGGAGAACACTTTAAACACATTATTAAGTATGCCTGTTTTTATTTGTCACAGCGTTCAACCATGCTTAGTACGTGGTTTTAATACACAAATGTAAACCACCGATTTCTTGTCAAATATATTATCAACTCTCACTTTTCAAGGTGAACACTGCCTTTTTTTTCTCCTTCACCTTGTGTTTTGTTTGAATCATTCTGCTCATTTGCCTTTCGACTAAGACGACAAGGGCATTAGCTTAAACAAGTAAAGTAAAGATACCTGCAGTATATGTCAGTGAGTTAACACGTGGGTTTTTGTTTGAGTAAGATAAATGATTTCCTTTGTGATCACAAGATTCACTCTTATAAATATGTTATTGTTTCAGCGCTCTACCTGTGTATGCTGCTGGGTGCTTTCGCAACACGTTAGCCAACAATTTAGCCTATAGTTCAGTTTATGGCTTAGCTAAGCCACTAAGGTTTAATTTTAAACATTATCACAGACTCTGTAGAAAATATTGCCCTCAAGAAAATGTCCTGGAGTGAACGTGTTGAGTGTCTAACTGGAACTAGCCTAGCCAAGTACCTTTAATGCAGTGCTGTAGCCTACTTCGGTGAAGTACTTGACTTGAATTAGCGAGAGTCCGGAGCTACTTCACACCTCTGCAGCTCTAAATCACAGTCATTTGGAATCATCACATTTAAGCAGCCAAAACAGCTTGAAAGTCATTAAAACCCTTCCAATTTGACAGATTAGGCTTGAAAATCATTGTTAAACCAATTCATGCTAGCTGGGGAGCAGCTGCATGTGTAGCGTGTCCGAGCACAGGCTGTGATTAATGTGCTGCTGTTTCCTCTGAGTGCAAACCTACACCTGTTTCTATTTCATTACATCGATCCGCGAGCGATCAATGGAGGCAGGGGAACAATTTCAGACAAGTAGAGGAGACATACTTAGGCCTTTGGGACGGCCCTTAGAGGTGACTTGCTTGTTTGTGTGTTTGTGTGCGAACATGTTTTGGTTCACACACGTACACAGGGAAGGCATCAGAGGCTTTCCATTGGCTCGTTCTCTCGCCAATCAATAACTTATATTTAATCATGAAACCTGAGCCTCTAAGGAACATTTCATTTAAAAATCATGTAAAAGATGTTCATATAATACACTAAATGTCTTGCACAATCATTTCTGACCCTGTATGGAGGTCATGAGTGTTTTTTGTATGTTGTTTCATACTCAGTTACTCGGGCTCTTTTTTTCTTCTTTTCTTTTAAGAAAATCCATTTCCATCATTTCAGGGAAAAGCTTGCTGCAGGATTTATGGATGACAGGTGATCTCTAATGACTGCGACACCGAGCAACTCATGGAAAACCACCTTAAACTGAGTGTGGTTACAGCCGCAATCATCCTTCTTCGTTTCTCCCTCCTGCCAATCTGTCTTGTTTTCCTTTCTATCCATCCATCCCTCGTCTCACTGCCCTGTCTTTTCTCTTTGCTGTACCTGAGCTGAATTATGATCCGTACTCCTCTGTGATGCATTGTGATTGATTGGACTTTCTAGCTAACTAATGAATTGGCCCCTCAAGGACATGTAGCGGGCCAGCTTTGGTATTAACGTGGACTCTGCTGAAAGCCACTCAAAGACTCCTGACACCACAAATTTAGCATTTACAGTGTTTATTTGGATTAAGGATTTCCTGGGGTTTAATTTTGTAATAGGAACCAGTTGGATTTATAATAAGATTTTGCATATTGTCTCATACTGACATGCTGCAGGGAAATAATGGTTGTTCTTTTTTTTTCTTCTTTTTTTTTTGCTCTGATATGGTAAAAAAAACATATTAATACACAGGTAACAGTGCAGCAGTTTGATTGTTAGACAGTCATTTAAAACCTGGCTTTTGTTTTCCTTCCTAAATGGTGAAATAGTTCACGTGTTTGTACATGTATCACTTTAAACATACTTTTATATTAATCTTGGATTAAATGCTTTACATGCACTGTGTAAGGTATCCCTCACTCTGCAGTTCTCCCTATATGGAGCTTTTTAGGTCAGGTTTTTTCTTACAGCCCTCAACTTCCTGTTTTGCTTCAGGCTCACTGCTCATTGGAACAGGCAGCTATTATCAGTGGGAAAGTGATGATAAACCCACCACACACTTCCTGCTCAGTGCTAAACAGCTGACGGACAAGTTAGCAACTAGCTGGATGTACTGGAGCATTTAAGCACCTGAGCAGCCAGATACGGCCCTCAGGAATTGGTGGAGACAAAAAAACTGAGCGAAAAGTGAATATATAGCAGGTGAATCTGGGGTTTAAATTCAGCAGGAGGCCAGAAACATCTATGCTAATTTTGCCCCACATCTTCTGGATGTGAAAATAAGCAATTATTTGCGCTCACAATGACATTTATTTGTTTATTAGGATCCCCATTAGAAAATGTCAGCTAGTCTTGGGGTCTGACACGAAAAAAAAAAATTCTTACAGGTTTATGCATTATATACATTCAAATAATTAAATAATGAATTGATTAGAAAAGCAATTGAGTCATTTATTGAGCATTCATACAGTGTTCTATACTAAGTACTCTGTTGTTTTCTGAAAAGCAGCTCTGGGATTTATTACACCGAAGTCATTTGGAAAGTGAGGTCTGTTCTATAATGGCTCCGTAAACAACAGTGGATTTATGGAAATTTGTCTAGGTGTTGGGACAAATCCCAGACGGTCCTGTCTGGTTTGTTTCTGATAAACACTTCGTGGGGAGAAAGACAAAGATATGTTTATATTTGATTTCTTTCTTTTTTTATACCTTGTTCTCCTGCTACACGACCAAAAAACAATACTTTATCTAGAATAGTACTCAGTAGAGCACAAACCTCCACCAAGGCCAAACAGTCCTTCACCTGTCTGTCGAGCTTGTCTGACCCATGTTGCACCGATCAACAAAGTTTCATGGACATCAGCAGTTTGGTGTAATTTGGGTAAAAGTTGACACAATAACAAAATGATAAAGAAAGTGGAATAATAATCCTGGTACATGCCCCAACCTTTCTTAAAAGTTTCATGGAAATCTACCCTGCTGACAAACCAACCAACCAACCAATGGATGGGTAGAAACATAACCTCCTCTGCGGAGGTAATGACTTCACTGCCTGGAGGCAGGAGGTAGAGCGGTCGTTCACGGAACAAGAGGTCAGTGGTTCGATCCCCAGCCCCTGCAAGTCTACAAGTTGAAGTATCCTTGAGCAAAGATACTGAACCCCCAATTTGCCCCCCGGGCGCCGTAATGTAGTGGCAGCAACACTGCTCCTCAGGGATGGGTCAAATGCAGAGAAAGAATTTCCCCCTGTGGGATGAATACAGTATCTAAACATGTTTTTTCAAGTAAGAACTTCAACAACACTTGCAGCACCAGGAACTGCTTTATTACCAGACCAACACATTTCAGCTTGTGGCCTTCATGAGGGTCATCATAAAACACATTGCAAACAACATTTAAAAAGGTATGTATGAAAAACATGAACGATAACCAATCATACCAGCCAAAGAGGTACCTACAAGGATTGGTTGGTTAAATGGTCATGTGGTTTCAGACTATCCTACTGCAAGTGTTGCTGGAGTTTTTGCCTCTTTAGACCATTTGCCCTTCTCCATGCACCTGCAGGTAAAAGTTGTGCCAGAAACTCCTCCTCTGCTTCTATAATTAAGTTACTTACAAATGGTGAAAGTAAAACCGTATTCGATTTATAAAGGATTCAAATGGAAGACATTCTCATGTCTTATATCTATTCAACTATTACAAGTTGTAATTTTCATCATTTGGTCCACTAAAAGTGATATGACAAATCATTAAGGAACCAAGTTGGATAAACATGATTTACAATGTCCCTTTAATATTGTTTTTCTGCTGTTGGGTTTCTCTTCATCCTGCTGTGATAAATCAAAATGTTTCATGTCTTTATTTACTTCTATGTGTTTTTCTGCTTTCCAGAGACAAACTGAATCAGACCCTGCTGTGACGGCTGGCCATGAAAAAAGTGTGTGGGTCCAAAAATACTATGAGGTGTAGAAGCATTTCATTTTAATGGGGCTTTCATAGTGTTGCTGTGAGAATTCAAACACATTGTGGACTGTGTCTGAACGCATTACATCTCATTGGTCAAATGCCTTCGCTTTTCATTATCTCTTTGGAAAGAGATTTGAGTTTGGTGCCCGACAACAGCGTGAGGATAAATACGTATAGATCCATATGATGTAAGCCTTTTCTATTAGAAACTGGCCACTGAGTATTGATGACACATTCTTCAAGCCATAAAGTGGAATCAATTTGTGGCATTTACTATCGAGCTGATGGGGGCCAATCAAAATGAAGATAAATGTCAACAAGCATCTTCTGTAAATTCAGGGCTTAATCCATCAGTCTGTCCACGTGGTTCTAACTCCTGTATGGTAGACGAGGAGAGGTTTGCCATTAACAGTCTGCAGAACCTTTAACATTTGTAGATTTTTATTTATTTGCTTTCCATCTATTCCATCATTGTTTGGTTTTCTTATTCTGAATGTCACGTTAATAATGCAGAGAGAGACACACAATCGATTTGTTTGGAGAAATAGAGGAGGAAATGTTGCACACAAACCCCATACAGGCCTGAAATAACATCAGCTCACCATTTACATTTTAAAATGACTTTAAAATGACAAACTGATTATATGTGTGTCATTTGTAAATGAGATAACACGTTGCTCTAGGCACTAAATACCTGTGGTATTAAGGAAGGCAAGATTCACAACGTATCCAGTGAAAGATGACACTAATGTTGTTTTATTGCAGATGCAAATAGATTTAAATGTAGGCAAATCACAGAGATCACATCAGAGACAATCAAAGACTATATGTACAACTAAATATGTAATATTAGTAGAAATGTTATTTAAAGCTGCCTATGTGGTCAGATGTCTGAAATACACAGAGGCACATTCAAACAATGACACAATCAGGGCTGGTTAGTTAAACATCACATGTAATGGGGATAATGTAATCATATTCCAACACACATAAGTAACTATAATCAGCTCAGACTACATGTGAACAAAACGTATAACTAAGTTAAACGGTGTTGAGGATGACTTCATTACATCATTATGATATGGACTTTTAAAATAATGAAACAGGTTCTTTTATAAATATGCTGATTATTCCTGCTGTATGTCAGAGTCAGTCAGTCATCTCAGTCTGCTGGCTGTGTCAATAGTGACACAACGAATATTTGCGTTTGCTGTTTAATGATGATAATGACATTTCCATTAATTTACAGTGATACTAGATGGTTATGTGGTTCTCTTACGTAGCTAACAGCAAAAAGCTACGCGAGTGAAATAGCATCTCACATGTTGCACAGTACACAGAGTACACGCATTTTGTATTAATGTGTGCAGTGACTGCTCCTTTTTTCATAATATACGATACAAGGCAGAATATTTTCTAAGTTTGATTTTGAAGTAATCCAAAAGTAAACCAAAGGTATTGAGATTAGATTACAGGAATTAGTAATCCAATGGATGATGTTACTAATGACAAAAATCTCAATGTAACTTGTATTATATTTAAAGTTTTTATCACGACACTTCTTTATATATATATATATATATATATATATATATATATATATATATATATATATATATATATATGTGTGTGTGTGTGTGTCAGTGAAAGTTAATGCATCTTAAGTTAATTCAATTCAATTCAATTTATTTGTATTTTTATTTATTTATAGTGCCAAATCACAACAAAAGTTATATCAAGGTACTTTCCAAAAAGAGCAGGTCGAGACCAGACTCTTTATTCTGCAGACCCAACAATTCACCATGAGCAGCACTTGGAAACAGTGGCGAGGAAAAACTGCCTTTTAACAGGCAGAAACCTCGAGCAGATCCAAGACTCAAGGTGGGCGGCCCTCTGCTTTGACCGGTTCGGGTGAGAGAGATAGAGAGAGAAAAAAAGGTTGCGAGATAGATGCAGAGAAAGAGATGGGGAGATAGATAGGTGAGAGAGAGAGAGAGCGATAAGGAGGATAGGTGGAGAGAGAGAGGGAGTGAGGGACAGGGACACAAACATGTTCAACCACAATAACAAAAACAGCTGTTATAACAGAGATATTACAGTTTGTAGTATTTATAATAACTACTACAATAACAACACTGATAATAATGATAATATTACTAATGATGATGATAGTAATAGTAATAATAATAATAGTAATGATGATGATGATGATAGTAAGAGTAATAATAATAATGGTAATGATGATGATGATGATGTCAGTGGGTGTCAACCATGATCCCAGCAGTAGGTCGGTCCACTCTGAGAAAGCACAAAGACTACGGGGAAGAAGTCAAGTTAGTAACATGAATCAATGAGACATGGGTGTGTAGAGAAGAAGAGGGAGAGGAGGAGAGAGGTGCTCAGTGAGACTCTACCACGAGGAGTGGAAGCCATACATCAACAACATCCAGAAACACCACTGACGTCTCCGGGCCTCCTCTCATCTGATGAAACCTGTGCCCCACTGAACACGTGTGGAGCATTAAGAAGCACCAAATAAGAAGACGGAGACCTCAGACTGTTCACCGACTGAAGTCATGTATCAAGAAAGAATGAGACAGAATTCCACTTTAGAAACATGTTGCAGGCATCATATTCAAAATGCTCATGCAATACTTCCTTATAAGAGTTTCCATGCTCTCATCACTCGTTCTCTCTCTCTCTCTCCCCCTCTCTCTCTCTCTCTCTGACACCTCTCTCCTTCTCTCTCTTGCATGCTTGCCAAGCCAGCCGGTGTTGAGGATGCATTAGCTGTTGAAAGAGAACAAGTGTGTGTATGTGTGTGTGTGTGTGTGTGTGTGTGTGTGTGTGTTTGTGTGTGTGTGTGTGTGTGTGTGTGTGTGTGTGTGTTTGTGTGTGTGTGTGTGCTGGTGACAGAGCTGAGAGATTTAATTGACACCCACAGAGAGAATTATACAAGTTCCAAATGTTCTCTCTGTGTGTGCTTAATGTTTATCTGTATCTGTGTGTGTTGCTACGTGAAGCTGTGAGGGTGTGAACAGGGTCTCCACTGTGCATGGAGTGTGTTTGTGTTCTATAGAGGCCGTTGACATTCAAAGTACTTGGTCTTCTGTTTTTCACTGCTCACCTCATTCTTTCTCTTTCACTCCTTCCTTCCATCTGTCATTATCATTCATTCTGCATCTTCCTATCTCATTCCCTGTTATTTGTAGCTCTGATGTGCAAACAAACAAACACTTTTTTAAATATATTATAGACATACAGGTACAGATATAGAATTACAACATACCCTGCAAGCTGTTACCTGGCTGCAATCTGCCTTTGTGTTTTGATATGAATATGATTCACACTCAAGTGTGCATTGCTATACTTGTGCATGAATAGGGTGCATTCATTGTCTAACATTATACTTGTGGTAGTAGAATTAAAATACTCTACAACAACTAAATATCAGCCATTCAAATGCTTTATTCAAAGCTGTTCTAATCACTATTTATGTATTAAAGAGATCAAATAACAACCTGTAGCATGAAAGGTGTTGCACATAAAGTCTATCCCATAGACACTTTTCATCTGGCAGGTCCTCTCAGACAAATGAAGCATTTTTCAGCTCACTGTTTTGATTTTTAAGGCGTGCAGCTCGACCGTTTTGTTCCACCCTCACCACAGTCATGGCTCAGGAATACTCATGAGAAAGAACACACAATCTGCTCAGCACCAAACAGTGGACAGACACAGCAGCCCTGAGTCTAGAACACACAAGTGTGTCAGACGTGTTTTTTACTCAAGCAGTAGATTCTCTCTTTACATGCATCTATGACGCTGTCTGCACCGGCTCTGAGCAGACCTGTATTTCTTGAGTGGAACCATAACCTGAAGCGTTTATTTAAGAAAGTTCAACTTTTTTTTTCTTTTCTTTTTTTTTGACAATACATAAATTAACACAAGGTTGCTGCTCAGTTAAAGGTCACAAAATAAGTATATCTCTTATTTTTACAAACTTGGTTGAGCAGAGTGTCCTGATATTTCCAATCCACAGATTCTCCCCCCACTGGGAAGCAAGACATGGGAATTTCTTAAATATTGAGGAGCTGCAGTGTTTATTTATGAGCAAACTGTAACCTAGACTGTAACATTTGCTGCCAGCTAGACAACTTCACTGCTAACCTGTCTTTTGTTCAACCACTCACTCATTAAAAGCCACACTAATCTTATATATGCATCAGTGTTAATAGGGGAAAAAAACAGGACTTTCACAGACATAAAAAGAAAACTGCACATGAAGTTTAGCAGCTCCTTTGCTGCTGATGCTACATTTACAGACTAGATGGAACCAGTACAGACTCGCCTGGAGGAAATCTGTAAATGTCAGGTAATGGGAAAAACCAACCATCATGTCAGCATCACTGTTCCGACATCTCAGACTCGTAAATCTATTTTTTCTTTGAACAAAAAGATCTCTCTCTGTGGGGTTCCTCTCTGTAATGTCAGACACTTGGAGCAACAATCTCAGCTTGTGAGTGGCTAAAAACAAAAAACCTTTTAATGGAGGTTACGTTGCAACCATTGCGGCAGGAGATCCACTGGACTGACTTGGTAAGTATGAGTCATGTACACAACGAAATACTGTCTGGAAATGTTGGGCTCAGGTTAAGAAATATCAGAACAATTTTATAAATGAAGAATTTGAGTAAATAAACTATATTTCTTGTAATCCTATAACAAGACCTAGAACTAAAAAATGGCCAAATATCCATTTGAAAAATCTGTCTGACCCTTTTTTTCCCCTTTTCTCCAGTAAATCTTCCTTCTCATTCATCTTTTTCTGTACACACATTATGCAAAGCAGCGTGAGCTTACACACATAATAAAAGAGTTTGATGTATTCATAAATCAAGATATGCATAATCACATTCATTGTAGACAGAGTAAGATCATTGCAGTAAAACACAGCATATGCTTAATCCCCTTTTTATCTATTTCACTGCTGCCCTATTGCTTTTTACAGCCTCAGGAAAGCAGTTTCATGCATGATAAATTTTACATCATATTCTGTGTGTTTTTTCGATCTGGAATATGCAGATGATGTGGCAAAATTACTGAGCGTATGACGTTAAGTGATCCTGTAGATGTGTGTGTAATGTGCAGGAAAGCACGTGCTAGTGTAGTCATGTTTGTGTTTTGCCATCTAAGGACTGTGTTCCTATCCCCAGAGTGGTGTGTGTTCTAAATATGGGCATGTACTCGTCATAGTCTTTACATGAAAAACAGGCTGAATGAATGTTTTGAGAGCCACAACTCTGAGTCATTCACATGAGCTGCAACAAATTTGTTGTTTATGCATGTACAGTATGCATGTGCACACAAGTTTGATGCCATATAAGAATTAAGAGTGAATAATAACAAATAAAACCATGTGACTGATGTGATTTAAACTCATTTCAACATTGTTTTAAAGAAAGTTTTACATGCATATGAACGCGGATCACATTAACAAAGGAAACGTGTTGAGAGAGGAGCGATAAAGACAGTAAGGATGAGGCACCGGTTACAGTACTGATGTATATCACAAAATAATCTTTAGTATTCAGGAGCGTGATACTGTATGGACAGCAATCTAAATGATACATTTCCATATAAATTAATGTTCTGCGCTCAGCGTGAACATCAACCCATAATTGACTGTGATGCAGGTTTGACTGTATAAACAGTCTCCACTTAATGGAAATGACTATAACCTCTCTCAGCGGTGTACTGGCATTTACAGAAGTGCTTTACTGTGACCTCAGCAGCCTACATATTTCAGTGGTAAGGCAAGTTTCAAGTCAGTGTGACCTGTAGAAAAGTTATGTGAGTTTTAACATAAATCAGAGGGACCAAAAGCACATAGCCAAATGTATTATGAAGTGATAATAAATTATATTTTATTCTCAAAGTAACATACGCTGCACAAACAAATTAGATGTGCTATTTGCACACAAAGCATCTGAGAGCAGCCCAGTCCGTAAACACTTAAATGTTGGCTCTGTTAGAAAGCTGACCAGCCAGCAGGCTAACTAAGCAATGTTAGCTTTCTGTGTACAAATGCCAATTTATGAATGTGGGATTTGAACAGACAATGTGGTGCACAGTTTACTTCAGCCAAGTAAATGGTCAGATAATTACAGAGCAATGAGACACTAAAGTGGTAGAATATCAGCGATGAGACAAAGATGATAAATACCCCCACATGGTAAATAAAGGCTTTAAGACAAAGTGTAATTTAGTTACTATAAAAGATATGATGTATTAATAAGTTATCAGCCCTCATAATGTTAATACCAAAGGTTTCTTTGTCAGACAGTTTTGACGAAGCCTTTTGTTTTTAGCTATGCTAGCAGCATATCTCTGATGTGGTCAGAGTTGTGTTTCAGGGTCTGTGGGATATATTTTAGCAGCCATAGAAAGGTTTGTCATGTAAATTCTAAAGATTTTTGTGTTCCTCTGACTTCTCCTTGAGATCTTTTTGTTTCACCTATTCAGTGAAATATCTCAAAAGTCTTGTTTCCCGGATGATGTTTTCTAATGACGAATTGGTGATTCATCGCACCACTAGCAGTTTCACAGATTTCATTGAAGCACATCTGACTGGATTTACAGACAGACTGAATTACTTCAATGATCACATGATCTTTCATTTGACCCCATCATTGGTTAAAATGTTGATTTTTCTTCAATATTTAGGTCTGTGGCAGTCAGTCCCAAGAGAGAGAGAGAGAATGATGTGAATGATGTCATGGAGGAAGAGCTTAATTATAACAGGTGCTTGTGTTGAACTGATTGTTTTCTCTCCCTTACCTGCTGCACTGGACCAGAAGGGAGTCTGCTTGATACAGGCAACATGATGGACACGCTTAAAGACTGGCAAATGAAAAGCTGGCATTTTATTTTGTGTTTTCTGTTAACACTCCTCTTGTGTTCTGGGCAAATCTGACTGTTTTACAAGTTTCCTCTCTAAAAAATGTAGTTAATTTATTTGTTTGTCATGAGGGTCCATGACTTGCTATCTTGATCATCAACACATATATGGTAAGTCTAAGTGTCCTTTCACGTCTATCTTGTTTGGTTCGAGTTTTGAATTTTACAGTTCGATCCAGACCAAAATTGCAGGAGTGAAACCTCCCTAGACCAAGGTCCAGATCAAATACCCGGTTTTTGGTCTGACAAAAAGAGGTGATCTCTGTCCAAATCAAACTGAACCATGGTTCGGTTCATGCACAATGATGAAAGCATTTTTTTTTTTTTTGGATGGTTCAGACTTTCAGAGTAATTACAGGAAGTTATAGCAGGCTACCATCACCAATAAACAAAAGAAGAAGAAACAAAAGGAAGAAGTTTAAAAATCAGCTGCAGCAACACATGGGGAGAGGAAGAGACAAGGTATTTCAGTGTGATATGGTCCAAAGAAGAAATAAAAATTCAACTGGAAAAAACACACAAAACCCCAAAACTTTTAATTTATTTTCTCTGAGGATGAGAGAGAGAGAGAGAGAGAGAGGGTACGAGAGGGAGAGCACTGACACCTGAATGTAAAAAAAAAACTGTGTCAGCAGTATGTAAAGCCATCAAAAAAAGTGGTGCTTTTACAAATTTTATAATAATCAATCATCAAGTATAGGGAGATGCAGCCCACGTAGATGATGATGACAGGATGTAGATATGTCATGAAATGAAATTTGATGAATTCTTCCATGGCACATGTTCCACCCTTTCACCCAATTTCATGGTAATCTGTCAAATTGACGAAATCGGTCCAAAAGGCCTCATGCTGTAATGTAAAAAGAAAGACTAAAAACGTTCCCGAATCTTCCCCTTTCTCTGGATCCACTCTAAAATGTAAGTTTGCTTCTTCTCTGCTCCATGCCTAAACTTTCTACCACGTCTCATTAAAATCCATCGGGTAGTTTATGCGTAATAGTGGTAAAAACAGACCTATCTAATGTTAAGTAAGACAGGGGGAAAAGTTCCTGGATCTGCCCCTTTATCTGGATCCACATGCTCAACCATCCTACCAAGGTTCATCAAGATCCATCAGAGCTTTTGTGTAATTCTGCAAACACATAGACAAAAATAACACAACTCAAATTCATTAATAAAGTCCAATTAATGTTATTAGTTTCATTACAAATTCTGTTTAATTGAACGTAACTCTGTTCAATCTAAAAGTTATTTTCTGCTCGATGCAGCTCTTCTTCCTGCCTCTCTCTGCCACTTCAAGAGGCCTTTGGCTTTAGCACCTCGCTGCAGCGCTGCATCTAAAATGTAACTCTCAAAACGGGCCAAAGCGATTTAGATTTGACTGCACTGATGTGTAAGTGCCCTGAAGCTGAGCTATAGAGGCCCTCCTGCTAGGCTTCACCTCCTGTGAGACTGCTTAAGTTAAATATTTGACATGTATAATCACACCAGATCAGAGTTGGACACGGTGTCTTATATTTGCCAGGATCGTTTCCAGTACTGCTTTTATTGTCTTCATTGTCTACAGTGGAAGCAAATGATACGTTATGTTCGTGTTTGACTGTCAGAGCTGAAGCGTTTTTATATCAATGCTGCGTTATATTTTCACTCCTCTTCCTGTCAGTCAGCAAGCCCTAAAAAGACAAAAAATGAAAGTCTATTGTTGCCTTAGACACATGACTGTCGAGCCAACAGTGTACTCCACTGTAGAGTTATATTTTAATGTGCAAACACATAAAGTCATGAGTAAATGTGAACTGTACTGTAGAGCTAGAGACCACTGAAAGACTCATACAGCTTTAAAAGACAAACCTACTCCCCGGAGACGAGAATGAGAGCTACTCTGTGACATAATTGATATTTTCAAGTATGCTCCTGGCAACGAATTCAATCATTTAATTATGAACACATTTTGTGGACGCTAAACAGGCCTGGGTGAGTCTGGGGAAACACTTGAGTGAAAATGGTGCACTATTATTAAATGGGTCCTTCAGTTGGTGCAGCAGAGCCTGAGATATCACACTTTTACATTCCTGGGAGTCAACAGAAGAAATGCAAAGAAGAAGGAAGATTTGTTACATCCAGTCATAATACAATTTTCTCTGCATTCAAGAAGCAGTTGGCAGCCACTGTATGGTTGTAAACCAGAGAATCACTAATATACAATGACAAAATAGAGAATCAATAAAAGAGAGAGTGGGTAAAAAGGCCTAAGAGGAGACTTGACAGATAAAATTCACACCAAAACCTCAGTAAAGGCACACTTGAAGATAGAAGATAAAGAGCTAGCCAGTGTGATCTCCTCAGGGGGACTGTTCCAAAGTCTAGAGGCTCTGATCCAGAAAGCCTGGACACCCAGGTCTGCAGTCTATAGACTGACAGCTAACAGAGCCTTGGCTGAGGACCTCAGGTTACGACCAGGCACAAATGGTGTCAGGAGATCGGAGATATATTTGGAAGCGGGACGAGAACGGGCCTTAAAAGTTATCAATGAAATCTTAAAATCAATTATAAAATAAACCGGAAGCCAATGAAGAGAGGCTAAACAGGAGATTGAGCAAGATTTTTACAATTCTGGGCAATATTTTGACACAGAGGGCCAAGACGGCATTATATGTGTGTGATGATTTGTTATCAGGTGTCTTTTAAGTTTGCTGGGAACCATTCCTTGGTTTAACGATTTCATACCACATACCAGGCACATAGAGAGAGAGAGCATGATGGATTCATGGATGGAACCGTAATAGCTACGAGTAGCTGTCATCACACTGTCTCTTCTTCGTCCTGCAGCAAAGACACCAATGGATGATGAGGTCGATGACTCATATTCATAGGTTTGTGATTCTGAAGCTTTTCTGTCCAAAAACCAATGCATGCTAGTCTGTGTGCATCACTCGTACACTGACAATACGTTGACCAGTCACTCTGAGTCATACACTGACGTTGTGTCATGGAGGTATGCGAGACAAGTGTGAGGTGAGTAATTATCTGCATTTACAGGACAAGCTGCTTAACTATAGTTTTTGGAATTTTTTAAAATAAATTTTATGATCTGAGCAATATCAGAATATTTTTGAAGGCATCCCTGATGAAGCCACACGGCACCCCAGGGTGCAGCAACATCCCGGTGGAGAAAGGCTGGAATAAAACACCCAGGATTCCATTTCTCTCTAAAAAATGTAAATTTCTCCACCCTCTTCTCTCAAAAACAAGTTGAACAATGGGTGTGTGATTAAATAATGCGGTTGTGTAAGACGCTGTTGTCTGTCTGTCTGTTGACTTCTGGTTATTGTCGGAACTAAAAGTTAATTTGCTCAGGGGCAGAATCATATTTGCATAGTAAATACAAAAGGCTATGGAAGTAATGTTTTTTCAAGATGTTCAGACACACTGTCTCTCAGGGTGGAGACATGGCAACTATGATCTTAATTTAAAGCAGATCGGTCTTTTCTGAAAGTTAGGAAGTTCAGTCTAGACCAACATGTTTAACAAATTCAATGTATGACACACGTATGTTCTGATCCGGGTATAATTTGCACAGCAAAATATGTTTATATATTACGCTAGTCTACTGTGCTAAAAATGTTTTTAAGATACTGGTTTCTGAAGTAGGTTCATTTGTAGTATTGTTTCTAGTCTAGGCTGTGAGAAATGTTCTGCTGCAGCGGCTTTGACCAAAACACACATGCACGCACCTACGTGATCGCGCTGCACTCGTCTCCACACATAAAACTCCAAACCACATGCATGCACACACCTACGTGATCACGTCAAAGCTGCATCTTTCTTGATCAGAGGTAACATTACCCCGTTTTAATATACTTTCTTTTCTCCTGCCTGTGTGTGTGTGGCTTTGTAACAACTCTTCAAGTGTTAAGTCAGGTCAAGTGTCAATTACCTGTTGTGGCATTGCAGTTTATTTATGTGACATGACAATATGAACAACTAACAGCCACAATAAATAAAGATTTTAACAAATTGCAAAGATTTTGTTTGAATTTTTCCTGTCAAACTTTCTAATGACTTAATTCAGAGGGTTACATCATGGGACTTTTGCTTTGGAGTGAAATGCCAACATGAAGAAGCCTTGCAGCCTGAGCAGCCTTGGCGGAGGTCTGCAGTCTCCTGAGTGCTTTCTAGTCTATTAATACACACAAACACACACACACTGACAAAATCAACGTACTGCTCCCATACCTGGTATAATTATATTTCAGTGGTGTCTGTGGTGTGAATTTTCCTTTACATTTGACCTGATTTTCATGCATTACTGCTTGACAGATAATTTATGCTTCTGTCTATATTGACATGGATTTGAAACTATTGTTATCAGATATTTGCCCTTCAGATATCTTAACATGCAGATCAATGAAATCAACGTAGCAAGTTCAGTTTTTGGACCTTGCTATTTCTAAAAGCCTGTGTACAGCCATGTCTGGCAGGTGTGTTGTGCCCAAACATGTTTATCGTAGACCATGATTATGTGATTTTAGGATTATTACATGACATTTATTTGTATGGAAAAACTGCAGCTTACAGTTCTGCTGTGTCCTCAGAGACTACATTATGGAGGGTCCCTTTGTATGTACTGTCTGATTGGTTTGTAGTTTACTGATGGATCAGCAGCTGATGTTACCTCATATTCCTTAAACACTCATATGTCACAGTATTGTTTATAATTCACAGTATCTTCAGATGAAAACCTTCACCATGACTCATTTGTCTACTAACGAACACACACTCCACATGTTGTTTTTAAATTATTATTGTATAATTAGAATACATTATAACACAGTCTATTTACAATATACTTACAATCTATATGCAATGCATATACATATACATTTAGAATATATTTAAATTTAATTATGATACAATCTATGTAGAATATTTTTATAATCCATTTAAGTCTTATTTATATATTGCCAATTCACAACAAAAATAATAACAAGGACTTTCAAGAAGATAGACAGACCCAACAATCCACCATGAGCAAGCACTAGGCGACAGTGGCGACGAAAAACTGCCTTTTTTAAAAAGGCAGAAACGTCGAGCAGATCCGAGACTCATGGTGGGCGGCTTTCTGCTTTGACCAGTTGGGGTGAGAGAGATAGAGAGAAAGAGAGAGATGAGGAGAGAGAGAGAGAGAGAGAGAGAGAGAGAGAGAGAGAGAGACACAGAGAGAGAGCGATAGGAGAGACAGAGAGAGAGACATTAGGAGAGAGAGAGCAGAGACAGAGAGAGATGAGGAGAGAGAGAGAGAGATAGGGGAAAGAGAGAGAAAGGAGAGAGAGAGAGAGAGAGATGGGGGGAAATTACATCTAATCGTATAAATTTACTGTCTCTTTGCAATGCAGTATATCTACTATCTAATTATACCAAATTTCTAACCTATAAATCAAATATATTTACAATCCAATTAGAATAGAATTATTAGTAATTATACTATATTTGAATATAATTAGAACATATTTAAATCTAATTATAGCATACTTATAACCTACATCAAATATATTTACAGTCTAATTGGAATATAATTAAATCTAATTATTACATACTTATAACCTATATCAAATATACTTACCATCTAATTCTAATAATAATAATCTATTTCTATCTATCTAAATCCTGAGTTGAGGACGTCGGTCTCACTGCACCACCTGCAAACACACAAAAACAGTGACTCCCATTAGTTTCATACTGAAAGTCTAAGTGTCCTCATTCCTCCTCCACAACCTGAAATTATTGTGAATGTGAAGTCTGTGTATTTTAACAATCTGTGATCTAACTTCATCAAATGTCACGGAGTTTACATGGAATGTCAGATAAAAACACTGAGATGAACAGAAATATTGTCTCACCTTAAAAACAGGAGGAGTCCGGCCCCGAGTCGGTCCGCCTCTTCTTGGTCTACACAGAAACACAGAGGACATTTTTCACTGACTTTGTTTCATCAGCTCTGGTGTAGTGATGGAAACATGTTGAGTTTGAAGTCAGCACAGTGAACACACACACATATACATACACTGTTGGGGGTCCAGTCCGGGTACTGCAGCTGGTGGAGGCGTTTCAGTCTGTGGGACTCCTCGAAGTACCTCTCCTGCTCTTCTGACGACATCGCTGTCCACTGTCAACACACAACCACACACTGTCAGCACAAACACCCGTACACAACTACACACACCTACAGAGGCCTGCTGCACATTAACATGTCAACAGATGAATAATGTGAAGACTGTAAATCCTCAGTTTAAATATCTTCTCTGTACATGTGACAGTAAATGTAGATCATTTCTGAAAGCAGACACATTGACCCTCTCTCCCAGTACCGTGGTGATGGTGTTGGTGACTCAACTGTGCTGGAGCTGCTCCCAGGTGGAGGCACAGACCACCTCCTTCCTCCAGACAGGACATGAGGTGAGGGTCCTCGTAGTCGGTTTGTGGAGGAGGAGGAGAAGGAGGAAGAGTTTGGGGGTAAGATGTGTCCCCCAACAGCTCACACATCTCCGCCTCCAGTTCGGAGAGTACGTCTGCTCCGACCATCTCCTCCAGAAAACGCTGCAGCACAGCAATGTCACCCATCTGATTGGCAGATAAGAGAGATAACAGAATGCTTAATACTACTACTACTTATAATAGTAATAACATAATAATAATTATTATTATTGATTATCAGGAAGCATAAACACATCTCCATAATAAGAGTCTATGACTACAAAAAATAACATTAGTTTAATAAATATTATGGAACATAAGAATAAACAACAATGTATAAAGTCATTTGTTTCAGTATTTAGAGATGCTGATGATTCAGTAGTAATCTAATAATATATGGTGTAACTTTGAAAGGAGCCAATCTGCAGGATGAGTACTTTTAATTTTAAGCTATTTGGCTGATAACAATCTCTAGACTTCACTTAGTAAAATGGTGGATTTTAACAAGCAGTATTACTGCAGGTACTTCTACTTGAGTAAAGTCTGAATACTTCTTCCACCAGTGGGTCATGAGTATTAAACCATTAGCCAACATCCCAGTTGTGTTACATTGGCTAAATCTACATTAAGACTGGTGAAAATGTTTGCTAAATGTGGATAAACATTTACATTTTTATTAAACTGTGTGCTGACAGGGTCAGTGTATCTAAATTAGCATTAGCGTTAGTGTTAGTATTGGCATTAGTTCAGTGGTTGTTTTTTTAAAACGCCACAGTCAAACTATTGTAGCTCAGATTTCTTTCACTTACCTTCTGCTTTCACTGAAGTTGTAGGTCGCCAACAATGATCAGTTTTCTTGTAGTAATCCAAGAGTTGTGTCTCTGTCAAAATGTTTGTAGCTTTCACTGCAGAGTCTGCTGGTGAAAGGAACTCAAAGAATCCCAACGACACCTTTTATAGGAATGTCTGTCATCATGGGAATTGAGAGCATTCTAGCTGGCAGGCCCAACTGACCAATCCCTGAAATAAAGAGATTGAATTTAATTTTAATCCATTTTTCTTGAATAAACAATCTGCCATTTATCACAAACTTAGTCAACATTGGTATTTAATCAGGGGACACCTCTCATTTTAGTGTTTTTTGTGTTGGTAGCCATTTCTAATCCACTTCAAACTTTCCATGTGGGTTGCAGGAGGCAAAGCCAGTGGTAGAAAAATAACTGAAACTGAAACTTTTAACTATTGATACTATTTCGCCAATCTGCCAATGCAACCTAATGAGAGTTTTATAAGTGAGGTTTTATGATTGTGGAAAAGTCTGTCTGATGGCAACAGAAACTTGTGAGATTATTCTAGTATATAGTGTACACTTTAAACTGACATTGAATGTTTTAGGTGGCTAATATGTGTGTAGCCTTCCCTGTCCTCAGTAGTACACTGCCTAGCTTTCTGAAACAACAAATTAGAGATGGTAACATATTTCAGTACGTATAGTATACGGTTGAGTTACATATTTTGTGTTGGGGAGGATTTTTGTAAGTTATTGCAGGTACAATGACTTAGAATAGTCACATAATTCAATATTATTTTTATCCAAACATGATCATAAATCTATAGCTGTTTAATGCCTTTTTAAATGAATGCAGCAGACTGTTCCCTGACATTATGTAATGTAATGTAACTCTGCCCCCCCTCAGTAAGAGTTTATTTCCTGGTATTTTTTAGCCTCAAAGACATGAATTCAAACTATATGTGAAATTGTTTGTTTTCTTTCTGGCTGAGAGACTAGGGCCTAAACACAAACAAGGGTTTTTCTCTAGGTTTGTCTGACTGACTGGTGAAGCCTCAAATTAGATTCAATAAATGTTGAATATTTTAATGCATTTTTGCAGATGTGGATGATGGATTTTTCCCCCATCACCTAAATTTAAATCGTTTCAATAAGGGATCTCTTTGTCAGCGTAAAGTGGACAAACAATTACAATCAATATTTAGTTCTTTTGGCTATGAGTATTTAAAGCATTGGAAATAATGTGAATCTATCCTTAAAGATCTTTATAGTTTTGTTTGAAATTCCTCCTAAAATTTCATTCCTCCTGAAATTTTAACCTAACTCCTAATTGGAGTTAGGTTAAAATGAAGCACATGCACAAAAGCATGGCGTTAACTAGAAAGCAGTCAGACCTCTGCCAAGGCTGTTCAGTTTCCTCCATGTTGGCATTTCACTCAAAAGCAAAAGTCCCATGATGTAACCCTCTGAATTAAGTAATTAGAAAGTTTGACAGGAAAAATTAAAACAAAATCTTTGCAATTACAAAAATCTTTATTTATTGTGGCTGTTAGTTGTTCATATTGTCATCTCACATATATAAAGTGCAGTGCCACAACAGGTAATTGACACTTGTAACACTTGAAGAGTTGTTACAAAGCCACACACACAGGCAGGAGAAAAGGAAGTTTATCAAAACAGGGTAATATTACCTCTGATTAAGAAAGATGCGGCTTTGACCAAAACAGGCATGCACACACCTACGTGATCGTGCTGCAGTCGTCCATACACATAAAACTCAAAGCCCACAATGCACACACCTACGTCACGCTGCAGACGTCCAAACCACACACACAGGCAGGAGAAAAGGAAGTATATTAAAACGGGGTAATGTGTTGTTGAAATTCATAAGCTGTTATATGGACATGAATCAATTAGATACATTTGTCAGGATGGAGACACTTTACATTACAAGTGTACATGTAGCAGTTTAATCCTATAATAATACAAAATTAATAAAAAAAATCCTGGATCCAGACTGTGATCCGGATCACCACCAAAATCTAATCGATTCTTCATGGGCCACTTCCAACATCTCCTGAAAATGTCATCAAATTCCATTGGTTAGTTTTTCTTTTATCCTGTTCACAAACAAACCAACAAACCAACCAAAGCTGCCAAAAACATAATCTCCTCCCTTGGCGGAGGTAAAAAGCTATAAGCAAAATAATAGTGAGAAAAGTCAGGCTAAAATAATGGCACAGTGCACCTGCATGAATATGACTGGATGTTACTCATCAGCTGTGAACCAAGCATCTGCTGAAAATTACTACTACTACTAATAATAATAATAAAATTTGCAAAGCATCTTTCACACAAGAAATGCAACTCATAGTGCTCCTCCACTAAAGAAACACATTCATTCATTCATTTTCTGCAACCACTTATCCTGTGTAGGGTTGCGGGGGAGCTGGAGCCTATCCTAGCTGACTTTGGCAGGAACCTATGCACCTATGGTCAATTTAGAGTCACCAGTTCACCTCTACTGCATGTTTTTAGGTGCGAGGAAGTCGAAGAACCCGGAGGGAACCCACGCAGACACAGGGAGAACATGCAAACTCCACATAGAAAAGTCCCAGGTCCTCAGGTGGATTTGAACCCAGGACCTTCCTTGAGGCAACAGCGCTACCCACTGCTCCACCATGCCGCCCTAAAGAAATACAAATACTTAAAATAACATTACATAGAACACAAAAACTGGTATAAAAGATTATTCTAAACTCGGCTAGCTAAAGATGCATAAATTAAGGACAAATGTCATAATAATGTAAAACAAGAATAATAAAACCAATTGATAGTAATTGTCATAAAAGTAAAGATGAAAATAGAATGTAGAGAAAGATAGCTGAAAAATAAAACTACTACTACTAATAATAGTTATTAAAGTTAAGTTAAAAATAGCACAGATAGATTATATAATGTTAAGTGAAAACAAGTCATACTACCAAGCTGGTTAAAGGCTGAAGTAATCAGAGGTTTTTAGGTTTCTTTTATAGGTATTTAGCGAGCTGGCTTCCCTCATGTCTGGAACGTTCCATAGTTTTGGGCTATAATTACTAAAGGCTGCATCCCACATTGTCTCCAATAAACCAGCAGCAGAAGATCACAGTGTTGTTGAAGGACTTAGCATCTTTGCCGGGTCCTAGCCCATTGAGACCTTTGCATATACGGAGAAGCACCTCACAATAATTCTAGATATTATAGAAAGCCATGTGCATATCAGCTAAAACTGGACTCATGTGTCCCCGCCTCTTGGTACTGCTTGATATGAGCCAGTAATGATGCATGCATGTATGCATCATTACTACATGTATAAAAAAGAGTTAATACCAGCAATGTTGGAAGCTATTGTCAATTGAGGCTGCAGTCTGAAAATCTCCTCTATGTTGTTTATATCCTGCTAATTTTCCCCAGTTCCACATTTTGCTGTGTGGATAGTTTTAAATCCATCTCCATTCAGCAACACTTGAAGATGTTAATTCAGTCCGTGTTAAATTTGACAGAGAGCATGCAGAAAAAAAAAAAGTAAAAAGGTAAGGTCTGACCTAAAGCAATATGAATGCAAACATTTTCACAACTTCTCTGACTGTCTGATCTTGGTTTTAGCTGTGAGCATTGCTGTTGCAGCCCTCAACAATAACAATTATGAGTGACGACATACCATGAAAAAAAGCATAACCGAGGTTGCAGAAGACTTAACCTGAAACTAAGATGAGTGGCACATCAGGCACAGCGGCCAGTCCTGCTCTCTGACCCGGATCAGCCTCTCATAGAAGCTGAGAGATCAACAGTTCTGTTGTTTCAGAGACATGACCGAGCCACCAAAACACCTGAGCTCAGCAAATGGGTTCAAGCACCCTTCCTTGCCCTCACTTGTCCTTCCTTCCCTCCTCCTACTCATCTCTCCATCATCTCCCCTGTTGACCTCCGCTCGCTGCTGCCTCCTTTTAACGGTCCTCTCCTCGCCTGCCCTCTTCTCCCCCCCCCTCCCACCTTCATCTATCTGCCCTGTCTCTAACTCATCATTCCTTACCTCTTCTTGCTCATCCCATCTCTCCTTCTCATCTCCGTTCTTCTCTCCTTCTCTCCCAACCTTTCCTTTCAAACACGTTTTTATTATTCTATCTCAGTCAGTCCATCATGCCCCCCCACACATAGCTACACACACACACACACACACACACACACACACACACACACACACACACACACACACACACACAATGTCCTTTTATTTCCCGTCAGCCTGCGCCCCATTTGACCTCAGTAAATGCAGCCATAGAACGTCTATTGATTTATGCATAAAGATGTAGTGTGTGTGTGTGAGTGTGTGTGTGTGTGAGTGTGTGTGTGTGTGCGTGTGTGTGAGTGTGTGTGTGTGTGTTGCCTTGTTCACCCTTCTCAATGTCACATGCTTGTTAGCTTTCCAAGTCGCTTTCAGAGTGTGTGTATTAGTCAGGAAAAGCAAAAGTGAGTGTTATGTTGCTTGTTTGTGTGCGGATGCGTGTGTGTGTGTGTGTGTGTGTGTTCACCAGCCTGCGTGATTGAGATGGAGAGGGTGTCACAGGTTTGCTCGTCTGCATGCACAATCATCCTCATTCCCAATGTAGTTTGATGGACAGCTCCTCCGCCCAACCATGGCACAGTGATAAGGCGAGGGCAGCGCTGCGATTGGTAGATACTGGAGACGGATTGACCCCCAGGGCGCTGTGCTCTCTCTGACTCTCTCATTCCGCTGCTGAATAATGTAGCTGTTTGTTTGATGAAGAAGTGAGGGGATGAGAGAGATGTTGGAGGGAGAGTATGGAGCAATCTAGGAAATCAGAGGAAATCAGAAGCAATGTGGGGGGAGCAGGAAATCCAATCTCAAATGAGCTGAGAGGACAGAGAGATGTGTAACATGAGAGATCGAGGGTAAGGAGCAACGTACATGCAAGATATGGGGGGAAAAATCAATACGGGTCAGACTATGTAGAGGCGGGAAAGGTTGGAGGAAGAGAGAAGAAAAAATCCAAGGAGAAAACCTGTTTGATATTGTGTCAAAAACATGGAGAAAGAGCTGTGAGAGAAGGTGGCGGAGGTATAAAATAGAGGAAAGAATGAGTGAGAAAGGATGTGAGGGAATGTGAGCCTGATTTGCTGTTTAACCTTTCTGAGCTGCCATGCAGAACGTTTGCTGTTTTATCCAAAGCACCTTTTGCAGTGGATGCACAGGCACAAATGGAGGTCAAGAGGGAAATAAATCCTCGCATTTGGCTGTTGGTCTATGCAGTTAAAAGTTAGAGTATTGGGACATAAGTCAAATGAAACATGAACACTAGTATCTTTAATGTTTTTATAGGTCACTTCTAAGGCAGTGATAAGTCTAGTGAGTAGATAATAGTGGACATTAACAAGGCGTCATTGCTTTGGTGGCACCTCAATGGTCCATGAGATTCCTCAAACGCCATTAAATGAAGTTTGACTGGACTGTGCTGTTATCAAATGACACAACGGTAAACCTTAACCTGACCTGAACCTGCAGGCATAAAATTCACATGAGCACAAAACGTCTGGTTTCATTAATGGCATGCCAACAAATGAAGGAGCAGACGCCGATCTCTGCAGCTGACCTGAAGGGGAGCTCTGGCCAAGAAAAAAGAAGGGAAAAAAAAGATGTATTTAATCTAATTATTTCAGGTTATAGTTTACGTAGCACTTTCATATCCAGTCTCTCAAGGTCAGACGTTTTTATGTCTAATTCCAAACGTTTTTGCAACCTTCATGTAACTGATTGATTGACTGAAATACATCATACAATAATTATCTAATGGAACCTCTTGTTTTTCTGCCAGGAAACATAAATATGCAGAAGTCTATGTTTAAAACAGTTGATTATATTATATTAACGCCTATGGGAAGTTTTCCTGGGCCCATTCTTATAGCAAAAGCTGCTCAGATAAGATTAGACTTGCTTTCACTACGGCTTTAATGCTTTGATTTAGTTAGATTTTACTTCTATTAGTGTAGTATTGTTTTTTTTCTTCTGCATGTTTTTTTCTTTTTCAAAGCTGAAAAGAAAAAAAAACTTTTCTTTTGGATGTTCAACATCTAAATGTTAATGTTTTTCTTCATTCAATCTTGGTAATTTGAAACAAAACGGACCCTTACTGCTTGATTTCACCGGTCACGGCTGCTTTATGTTCAACACAGCTGCCGGAGCTGAACGCAGCCAGTCTAGACGTTGCTTGTCAAACCACCAGGTTTGCTGCAGTTTGTTTCAGACACATCCAGGAGCGTCTCTCCTGGTTTAGTTTAAAGGTTTATTGTCATCTGTATCTCGTTCATTCCTTGTTCCATGTCTGATTTACTTTGTTTGCTCCTGACCTGCCTGCTGTGTGACTGTCTGACTGTTTTCACCTTCTTCCAATTGTCTCCTCTTCCTCGTGCCACCTGTTTGTCATTGTCTCGTCACTCCGTCTAAATAGTATGTGTGTTTCCTTCGTTAGTTGCCAGTGTGTCATGTCGTGTCTGATGTGGCTGTTCTTCACACGTTTCAGCTTTTTTGCCCTCACGTTTCCTTCCTGCTCCTTTGTGTCCCATGTCACTTTTTCTGCGTATGACGTTTGCCTGTGATTTTGTATTTTATTTTGCCTCCGGATATTAGTTCTTTTTGGCTTGTTGGATTTTCTGGTTATTGGACTTGAGTCTTTCTTGTTTATGGACTCTCAGTTATGTTATCACCTTTTTGACTGTTTTGCTATTGAGTTTGGATGTTTGGTTTTTAAACCACTGGACTGCATCAGAGACACAGACCTGCAGTCTTAGGTCTGTGTCTGCATTCAGGTCCTCACTCGTTTTGTTGAATCTTAACAATGTACCTGTGTTCATATTACTGTGTCGACCCCTAAACCCTCTAACAGTAAAACAGATTTTTTTTGTTTCCTGTTTTATCCAGAGCTTTTCCCCTCTGTTAGTGCAATGCATTGTGAGGCTCAGCTGATCTCAGTGCTGCTTGTCACTCATTTTGATGGGGTGAGCAGCCCACAGCTGAGGTAACCCACATCTGTGAAGCCTCTATGCTCTGAAGCAACAGACGGTCAGACTACTATGACAAACATCAACAGTGAACAGTGAAGTATTCTTGTCTGCCCTCTTACTGTATCGTCTTTTCTTACTGTTTTCCTGCATCGCTGCTGCTGTGACGCCCTTGTCATACTGTGTCTAGCCTTATGATAGCCAGAAAGAGCTAACTGCCAGGAACATCTACAATAAGCAGCATGTCATTTACAAATGGTTAATGCACTGATGTCAAAAATTGATTTTGTGTCAAAAATGAGGATTAAGGCCAAACAGTTTCAGGCAAACACTAAAAATGCAGAATATTCTGATGATTTAGTCATTTCATTGTGAAAACATTGCACATTACAACTGTATTGAGGATCCAAAATGGGTGAATAGTGTTCCTCTTTGGTGTCTACACCTGTCCAAACCCATAGAATTATTGTGGGTTAAAAGGTTACAGAATGCCAGCTTCATCGGGAGCCTGTTAATAGCTTCAGCTAAATCTGGCTTTGTAGGAGATGTGACTGAACCATCATCAGCTCAGCCAGCTCGGGACAAACGCTGCAGATAACGCCTGTAAACCAGCCAGGCCACAGTGATGCCAGGCTAAATAGGTCATGGCTGAGCGCGGGTGGATCCCCAGGAGAAAAGAGCAGGGCTGTGTTTTGATGAGTCTGGCTTTCATGGTGACACTCCTGCCTGAAATTCCTCTGATTCGGTCCAGGAATAAAAAAAATAAAAAAAATGCAGCATCCTCGATCGAGTGTGAGCCGGCAGTGGGATGCACTGTGTGAATGTGTGTGTTTGAGGTCATTCGAATGGGTGATAATCAGCTGTTGATAAAAACTGTTGACCATATTGGGGACTGGCTGAGTGCCTTTTTGGTTCAGGGACACTCTCTGTAACCAATCTGCCTTTCTAATCCATAGTAAGCCACGCAAAGCCAGTTTAAAAGTTGCTGCCGGTCTGCTGCATGCCAAGAGCATCGGGTGTCGTATGTGTGTGTGTGTGTGTGCGCCATAATGCCCAGAGGAGGTTGTTGGGCTGTAGATAGGCCACATACAATGTTCCCATTTGCGATAGAGAGGGAGAGATGAAGGGAAACAGACAGAACTGGAGAGAGGAAGTGAGTATTTTTGGGTCATGTGGGTTGCCCTATTTAACATTTTTTGCCGACATCTCAAAGGTATACACACACACACACACACACACACACACATGCATAAATACATACACTGAAACAAATACACACCTTCAATCCATTTTGCTGAGGAACATCAAAAAGGTGTGTTTGCTTATAAGCAGCTTTTCAATAACAGTTGCCATCAATTAATCATGCTGTTTTGTTTCTGCTGTTTCCTTGATTATTCTGCAGGGGCAGCACAGGAAGGAGATCACAACACTGCAGCAAATGTTGAACAGCAGCTTCCAGTATATTAACCCTTTATTCTGTATCAGTCAGATCAGTTCAACCATCCTTCCAATTTCAGGGTTTTTTAACAGACCTTTTGGTACAATATGAAAATAAAACAAAAAAACAAACATATTTTCAAGCTATAAATGTTGAGGTGCATTAGCTTTTGTTCCAGTATGAGCATCTCTTCACCTGTTTAGTGGGTCATCTTAATACCATGGTACAACAGAATAGAGTGTAGTGAGAGACTCAATGCCAGCCATAGCATTTCCAACTCTTGTTTGTCTCCCAAAGACCTCACCCCTGCTGCCACCTCACTGACCATGAGTGATGACATTGTACATTATTGTAAAAAGGAAACTGCTTTATAATCACAGTCCAAGAAATCATTTTCCATTTGAAAGAGCTCAGCCTGGTGGCATTTAACAACACGGCCAATCTATGTTAAGACATGGACATGTATTAAACAATTTTAACTTAAAACTTTTCCTGGTCAGCTATAACAGCCTGTTGACTGATTTCTATGAAAAGGACTCAGGACAAAGTTTCTGGGAAAATCCAGAGGCGTGACATTTAATCTTACGTGCCTTGTCTGATGGCTGATCTGGTTTGTGGATCGAATGACTTGCTGTTTGCCAATTACTGAACACATGAAGTGCAGCTAAAGTTACATGCTCGCTAATCTTATTGTGAAATACTCTCGGAGTGTGTCACCATCCAATTTAATAAAGTGGATATGTTAGTTGGCTAATCAGCCGAGAAGCTTCACGGGCTACTGTGACACTACTTAATTTCTGCATTCGTAACAGGGGTGGCTGCAGCTAGCTAACTGTAATGTAAACTAAGCTGGGGTTGGCCTGCTAGCTGTGGCTGACTGTGCATCATGGGTTTAACATTGGTTGCTTTATGGCACAGTCTGATGATGCAAACAGCATTTCTTGTAGACATTGGTCCAAATGAAATATCGCAACATAACAGATAATAGCATTATGGTCAATATGAAATGCGTTTCCTAGAACTCCATATTGTTTATCTCACATTTCTGTCTTGTGTCATGCTACTACAGAGAGTGATGCTCAGCTGCTTTCTTACGTCTTCGGAATGCAAACACGAGAAACAGGGTGCTGAGTGTCATTTATAGTCATTATTGTATTGGAACATGGTGTCATCAAAGCCCCATTTCCACTACATAGTACTGGCTCTATTCGACTCGACTCGACTCAGCTTATTTGGTTCCATTTGTTTTCAATTAGGTAAAAAGTACCTGGTTCTCCTTTTTAGTATCACCTCCGCTGTGGTTCCAAGTGAGCTGAGCAGGTACTAAAAGGTCATGTGAAACGTTACAGACCACTGATTGGTCAATGCCCAGCACGCATGCAGTATCCTGCACAGCAACAATTAATGGCCGCCACACTCAAATAGCGAAGCTACTTCAGCGATCGTAACTTTTTTTTATTGCAGCCGCTATATTGAGAAGGTGCAGACAATCCTGTCTTAAAAAGGAGGAGGTACCATCCCGTAATGGAAAACAACCTGCAGAAAGGTACCCGATACCAAGGCGAGACGAGTCCAGTTGAGTAGAGCCGGTACTACGTAGTGGAAATGTGGCTGAAGGGCTTTCTGAAAAATCCACATAAAACTTTAAAATTTACATTATTTCCCCAACACATAGAAAGAGAGTCACTCTGCTGCACCGTTTCATCATTGAGCTTTCCCTTCCTCTGAAGCAAACATTGTAGGAGGGTTACGTTTACAGCAGCTGGCCGACTCAATCAAGATTTTAACTCCCCTTAAACACCATCGCAGCTCATTCCAACATTTAGCTCTTCATCTTCTGTTAACATATATTAATCGGTGAAACCAGCTCCTTTAGGGCTTGGCTGACATGAAAACCATCAGACTCTCAGGCCTCCATGGAATGTGTTTGAAAAGCATTGACATGCAGTAATAAGGAAGCTTACATCAGAATGCTGGAATGCTTTTGAGTAAAAAAGAGAAGGAGGATAATTAATGTAGAAGGAAATAATAACACAGTAATTGCATTGCATGCCCAGCCTACCTGTTTTGGGCTTATGCAGCCCTCCAGGATTATTGGACAGCTGCTAATAAATATTAGCCAACACTTCCTGTTTCATGAGGTGGTATAGCAGAGTGTATGTGTCTTCACCACAACAGTAGTTAAAGTTTTTAAGCTATAGATAATGGCTTTCTGTCATGATACAGTAACCTCTCACCATATCTAATTTCAACCTACCATTTCCATCATAGTGGTGTTTTTGACCACAGTCACTAACATCACTTGGCTAAAAGGCTTTAGTTCTGCTGCAGTGCATTATGGGGGTCTTTGTCTGTTTTAAGGTCCCCACAGAGACCCTCTGATCACACCATAGTATGCCTCCAACCTGTTTATGAGAGCACGCTGAGCTAGGAGGAGGCACTAAAACATCAGGTTATAGTCTGGACTCTTCTCCTGTCTCACTGGATTGTTTATACTGCTTAGGTTTAGGTTATCGATTGTGTGTTTCATTGTGAAAATCACGTGATACCACTTAGATATTGTGTACTAGTATATTTAAATGTGCTTCTGAGCCCATGTCCTGAGGGCTACGTTGCCAACCACGGCCTGCGACGTCAAGATCGAGTCCAGTCAGGGACCTTTGCAGGATGTCATGCTCTCTCTCTTCATTTTCTGTCCTCTCTCCATTCTCAACTTCATAATGAAGCCATTGTAAAGGAAACTGACAATGTGTTTTCTGCAATTATCAGCTGACTGATGAGGGAAAAGAAGTTGACTGGTTTCGATGCAATGTTAGCGTAAAAAGAAGTGATTTTATAAAATATCTACCTTCCAAAACTTCAGGCACAAAAATAACTTGATAGGTTGGGAGATAGGTCCCTTTAATTGGGTGAAAGGGACTTCTTTGTAAAGGTTAGGGAAAGTGGTCATTGTTAAATGAAACCAACATTGAGTGTCAGTAGGAAACAGGAAGTGAACAGCGATCTCTCGTGTCAAAGTCTTATTGACCGATCCTCAGCCCTGTACGACCTCGTCCCTCGGTGGGTCAATTAAAACATCAAAACTTCACCTCCTTTGCTCCTTACAAAAAAGTAGCATTTGATGAAACAACTAATTCTGTTTTTGTCAGCATTTTGCCAACATCTTACTATAATGCAAGGGATCTCTTTCTGTCTGTCTGTAATTCGCCCATCGTGAGAACCTTTCAACTGATCTACTTCAAATAGATTCAAATTCTAATACTGTAGCATGTGAGTTGCTGGAGGCCGAGGGAAGTGCTTTGTATAATGGTGGTGTAATTCTGATATGCAGGACACTCTATACCAGTACATTTAAAATAAACAGGCATAGAGTTGTCCTCAGATCGTCTGCAGACCAGCCTGCTCTCTGTGCAGAAGCGAGGGTGTGGCTCTGTAAGTTCTACAAACTGGACATGGCTTATCACAGCAGTACAACTGATCTGTGAACAGTTTAAGTGAAAACACCAGAGCGTTTCATCAAGCATAAGTCCTCTTTACTGTGTTAACATGCAGAGTGTGTTTCTGACAGTACAAGACACCTAAGTTTAATTTTCCAAATGTTTGTTCATCACCATTAATTATCACACCGCTGCTGCTATCCAAAAGACCTCACCCATAAAGTGTATTTTAAACAGTGATCCAACATTGTGATTAATTATAAGATGTGCAAATTGGAAATGTCTCATCACAGCATGATGTATCAGGATATCATTTTATATTTACGGTCGAGTTTAACAGCCATTTGTAAGTGAGGAAATGGTTTAAACTGTTCTTACAGTCTGGTAATCATTTCAGTTGTTTTCTTTGCCCCAAATAATTAGGACATAAAACCACTATAAGTTTTAAGTCAAATGCTTAAGTGAAAATAGTGATTCTCTAGTTCAGGGTTCTGCAGACTGAGCCACTGAACTATGAATAAACAGGTGAACAGCAGCAGGGACACAGCTTCAGGGCTCTGTCCTCACCTACATCTGCAACCAGTCTTCACTCACCACAGCTCATTGACTGCAGGTCACTTCTGCTGCTGGATGCTGGAAGTAACATCACTAACATTAGCATAAGGAAGCTGCCACCCGCTTTACTACCGGCCATGCAAAGGCCCATTCCAAACAGACATGTTTAGAACGGGGGCACTGTGACTGCACTAGTTATGGAAAATGGCCAAATAAAATTATGCACAGATTCAGATTACTTTTCTTGTGTTTTGGCCCCTCAACATAGTCACAATAATGAATTATAACTATAAAGAAGCAACACCAGCATCCTCACATAGGTATTCCGCTTGTCCAGGTAGATGTGGGCAGTGTGGAGTGTTGTGTTATAACATCATATGTGGATCTGTTTGTGGGAGGTGACATGCTGCAAATGAGTTCCTCACAAAGCATTTACCCTCTATAGAGGTGAGGGCAACAAGATCCCTGTCATTTAAACATGATGGATGACTTGAGGCTGGAAGGGACCACTCAAATGGACAAGGGGAGGTTGAACACGTCTGTGAACAAACCAACCAGCTCTGCCGTGCACGCTCTCATCGCTTGGCCTGGGATGCCATCTGAACTGGCCGCTCATGGATGTCAATGTCTTGTCAGCCGACTGACGGCGGTGTCAGTGGTGATGGGGCTCTCTCTGGGAGGTTGGTGTTATTGACCTCAAAACGGGCGTAGAAGTTATGCAGCTCATCTGGGAGGGAGGCAGCCATGTTATTAGTGCAGGTAGACCTCTCTGTAAAGTACCCTGTGATTAAGCAGTCACTCTTCCACTTCTCCTTTTGTCCAAAGTTGTCAGGATGTGAAAGAGTCATGCAAACTTCAAATGCAAATGCATGGTAATAAATTGCAGCAGTTTTCCGAGGCCGCTCAGGCTGGGGTATATGCATGAGTCAGACTCAGCTTGTCAGCTTGACAACTTGTTTAAGAGATGTCACTGGAAGGGTTAGGAGATCCAGGACTCAGGTCTCAGCTTCCATTGATTTGGAATTCTTACATGCATACATCCCATTCTTCTGATTCTACCCCTAATTTGCTTTACTCTTCACGAGTTTATATTTGTTTGCACAATGGATGCAACTAACATTCCCGAACAAGATGACATGAATATGATTGTAGTAGAAAAGCCAACAGCCTAAAAATATGCCCACCACAATAACATCTGTCAACACAACAAACACAAACACACACTGACACATGCTGTGGACAAGCTCTGCCCTTCCCCTGCTGCACGTTGTGCAAAAACAAGTCATGTCTGTTTTCCAGTCACAGGATATCTCCATTACCAATCATTTGAATGGATGTTGATCCATAAATATTTAATTGGCCCCTTATTCC
Organism: Chaunax sp. Z400; assembly: GCA_037577475.1. Classification (NCBI taxonomy): domain Eukaryota; kingdom Metazoa; phylum Chordata; class Actinopteri; order Lophiiformes; family Chaunacidae; genus Chaunax; species Chaunax sp. Z400. The sequence continues at coordinate 32,922,247 of CM075189.1, read as the reverse complement.
CCGGGGAGGAGACTCCAAACCCTCAATATCTGACTAACAAGACCGAGGGAAGAGGAGGAGTGAGATCAGCATGGAGGACAACCCAAAGCGGAGTGTGCGCTTCTAGATGGGGAGATGCATCACAGCCCAGCGTGACAGTGATGTTCTATTGACGGTCACGGCAGGAAGGGAGAGAGCACCGAGCAAGGGTGGTGAAGAGAAGGGAGGAGGAGGACAGAGTGAGGGAAGAAGGAGGGAGTGACACGTGAAGATCATCCACTTTAAAAAGAGATGTGTGGATGAAGTGCATGACGTTCACTGTGATTGATGGCTGAGCAGGGAACTGATGGTGGGAGAATAAAAAACGAAAAAACGAATGGGACATTTTAATTTGCAACGTATTTAGTTTGTCATTGTATTTACATATCGGTGATTCAAGATGATCACAAAAAAGAAAAAAAATATAGAGTATTATGATATGATCTGACAGTGTTCTGATCACAATCCATGGTGAGCCCTTAAAAGTGTCCAGATTTCTACATAGGTTTTGCTGCAACATTCATTTTAAAAGTAAATAGCATTGGCGTGATTGAGGGTTCATAGGTAGTATGCCTAAACCAAATATATTTCTATCTTCTATTCACTCACAGTATTAAAGGAAAAATCAAAAACAAGATAATTGAGGAATACCTGGACAATTGAATGATGATTTAAATCAATTGAAAAGATATAGCAAATAAAAACTTAGCGGGGTCACGTTTGACCCATTTTGTGCATCAAAGGGTTAACTGAAGGACAAAATAAACAATACAAGGGTAATGACAACAGTTGCACCATGTGATTGCAGAATTCCCAGCTAGGTTACTAGCTTATACCATTGTTTCAAAAGAGTTTGAAAAGTTAGAGAAAGATAGTAATGAGAAACTGATCTTATGGAACACAAACAGCAGATTCTCCTGTCAAAGTCAGACACTTTTGCAACCCCACAATAACAATCACAGAACCACAAGAGGTCACTTGTCCTGGAAATGTAAACTTGAACTATGGTGAATAAGGCTATTATTATGATGGTGAAGACAGTTTAAAGTATATAGTTTAAGGAAATGGCATTTGGTGAAGGTGAGGAGAGGAATAATTGGGGGATATGGAGAGAAAATAAGGACAAGGAGTGAAAGAGTAGGAATGAAGGAGCAGAACTGCAAAGGAGGAGGCAAATGAAAATATGGTTGAGAGGTGGAGCTGAGGGGGGAGGAATAGAGGGAAGGAAGTTAGACAGAGATTAACTGTGTTGTGACCTGTAACAACAGCATTGCTGACCTGCTGTCTGTCTGATTAGAACTGCTGAATGCTGACTGTAGCATCAAGGATGCTGCAGTGGTGGCGAGACTTAAAGGAGTATTAATTTATCTATGACTTTTATTGACCTCTGTTCGGTTATGGTGCGACATTAATGGATGTGCTTTTATTGCAGGCCTCCCACTGGTCTTCTGTAGCCCTCCTGTCAGCTGGAAGTATCTAAGATAACCAGCTGATTTGGGCCAATTTTGGCTGAGTGTCAACTCATGCCACTACGGTATATTCTGGCACCAGAAACCAACTGTGAGGCACTTCGACACCTCTGGAAAATGACTTTTACATAATTCACTGCATTGTAAGTGGAGAATATTGGACTAAGAGTCAAATCCAGTGAGGTGAGCTTAGGGCATCTCTAGTCCAGTGTGGCCGGCAGTGACAAGGCCAGAGGGGTGGCCAGAGGTAGCAAGAGCTCTATGAGAATCATATGGCTTGTTAGTAAAATGGATTACCTAACAGGTCTACTGGGTACAGGCAGGAACATTTGTTGAAAAGTCAACCAAACGACCGTGCAGAGATTCAAAACATGCAAAATGAGATGCAAATTGGCATCAAAGCTATTCTAAATAGATACAGAGAGACACAAAATGACTATCAAAAGACCTGGGAAATATATCCACAATTCCAAAAACATGGCCCAAAAGGTTGGAACAGGGGGATGTTTACCAATGAAGCCTCTCTTATTCACTTTTCTTTTACGTGTGATGAAGTTTTTGGGAATGGACAACACAAATTTTTGAAGTTGTAAAGCTTTTTTTTTTTCCTTTCTTGCTTGGCATATGACTTCAGGTGCTTATCAGCCAGGGGTCTCTGTTGTCATGTGCTGTGGCACATGGTGGGCCCACATTTCAATGTGACACATGGATTGCAGGCAGGCCAGTCTAGTACTCATACTCTTTAATTATGAATCATTTCTCATTGTTTTACTTGAATAAACAGGGACGTCCCTGAAAAAGACGGCATCTAGATGGCAGAAGGCAGAAACTACATATATATACATATATATATATATATATATATATATATATATATATATATATATATATATATATATATATATAAATATCTCAGCAAAGGAGTCACTACGAGGGGAGTAGTTAGTGGAAACTGCAAACCTGCAAAACGCCGAACATGGTTTGATCTGCCATCACCAATAAAAACATGAACTGATTCTAAGGCTTTTACACTCAAAACAAAACAGTGGCTAAAAAAAGAACAATTCTGTGAACACTGACATATATTTGATTACAAAGCACACAAATGTATTCTCCCTTCATTCTCCATAATGATCATTGTCAGTCATTTCTCCTGTTAGTTTTAGCCCTTGTTGTTTCAACTACTGTTGTTTTGTCTCTGTCTATTATCTGTCTTTATACTTGTATGAGTATTGTGTTCTACGTCTGGCATGTTGCATTATATGTTTAGAGTATTGTATTACTGTAGGTGTTTTAAAGTTTTTAAATATTGTGTCTCTTACCCAGCAAGCTAGCTGTGGCTAGAAGTCACAGAGCATCACTATCATTTTATCTAAAATGCAACAATGTCTACATGTATTGTCCCTGTCAAATAAACTAATAAAATAAAATAAATACCTTTATTTACCTTTCAGCATCGGTGGTGCCTTCACAAATGTGCAAGTTACCATTGCCATGGGCACTAACAGACTCCAATACCATCACAGATGCCGGTTTTTAGACTTTGTCCTCATAGGAATCTGGAAGGTTGTTTTTCTCACCACACTATGCGTTAGTGGTGTTTCTACATGTTGTTGATGTAAAGCTCTACTTTGCAAGCCAGAGTTGTACATTATGGACTGCATTTACATACAATGGTTTTACAAAGTGTTTCCAAGCCCATGCATTTAATTCCTTTATACAGTCATATTAGTTTTTAGTGCAGTGCCACCTGAGGGATCACTGCCATCAGTATTCACTGGTGGTTTTCAGCCTTGCAACTTAGTGAAGAGGTTTCTTTGGATTTTCTGATTCTCATGATGACATCATGGATTGTATCTTGCAACTGCACAGTAAGACTGAAACTGTAGGACTATTTGAACCTCACCTCTTGTATCTTTGTTTGTGAATGACTGAGCCTTTTGAGGATACACCCTGCATACCCAGCGGTGATACGTTACCTTATGTTACCGCTGCTACCTGTGTAAAATCCCAAACGTGTTTTTGAGCATATCACAACTTTCCCAGTCGTTTGTTTTCTCTGGACCAACTTTTTCTGAGTTTTAAAATGCTCTGGAAACAAGGCTGTTGAAAGCTTTTCTCGGGCCATTATTTCAAATGAATGCTGCCTCCGCAGTGACCGGCTGCTTAACTTGTCTGCGTTGTAAATTCATGGTAAGAGCTGTAATATGAAGTGCCAGAGCTGCAAAGGGAAGAAAACAATAAATAAGAGATATGTACTTGCAGAGGAGTGGGAGAGAGTCGGAGGCAGAAGGCAGACAAAATTAGTTTGAAGTTTAGGGAAGTGCTTTTGACAGATCACTAGTCTCAACGTCTTCAGCGGAGCAGCTACTTCTTCCTCCAGCTTTCTCTTTTATAACCCCTGCAGTTATGTTGCTACTTGGAGTGGAAGAAAAACATCATCCGTGTCTACGTCTTGCCTTCTTTTTTAGCAAAGAGATTCAAGTGTTTACATGTGTGGCTCAGGTGTAAGTTTTTTTACTAGCTACAGTACGGCACACGTCTGCTGCAGTAGTGGACAAGTGAACTTTTAGTCTCCATGTTTTGTTTTTGTTTGTGTGGCTTTTGTGTGAAATCAGTGATGAGCTGCCATCCGCTGTCCTGATTGTTGAGTTTGTTTCCTTCCTCGCTGTCTTATCTGGTTTTGGAACAGGCCTCTCGGGATGGAGATTAAGAGGGACAGAAATAAAGATGTGCCACTGAATAAAATCCATGTTAAGGTCTCCTGCTCAATATGCTTTCATAGAGGGTACCTTCATAACATGGGAGATATGAGTTTATTTCCTATTCAATCAACATTTTGTTTTAATTTTATCCAAGAACAACTTGTTTAGAAGTGTGGAGATTAACCATGTTTTCGGGTATCCATAGGGGCACATGTGTACTGTACATGTGCACAATCTGCACAAAAGGTAATATCAATTATTTGTATTTGTTGGTAAAACAGTTTGTAACAAAAATGCTTTGCACAATATGGAATACAATATGTTGCTTTGTGCCTTCACTCTTAACACCCACACTATCTGGTGTAATTACCTTTTTTAACACATACATTGCCACAGATGCATGGTGTTGTTGGAAGGCAGTAACGGGCCCACAGCTTGTTCCAAATAGGCTAACAAGGTCAAGTTATATTTTCTAAACCAATAAATTAGAAGAAAATGATAGAAAAGGCACACAAACAAACACAAAACACTGTAAAATGTTGCTGTAAATTTACAGTGAAATCTGTACAGAATTCTTCTGTGAAAGTGTCAAACAGTGGCATGCTAATAGTATGTGATTATAGCACTTTATTAGAATGTGATTATTTACATGAATGTATTTTAAACTTATCGGTAAACAGCAAAGCATCATGGGAAGGTGTGCTACAACCTTTGGACACCCATTAATCGGGCAACCTTCACTGTGTAATACGTGTCGCCATTTTTATCAGTCCATTTACCATTTCAGTAGTATTACAGTGGCATCCTTTAATCATCATTAAATACAGGATACATACTGTAGATTTGAATACAGTTAGCATAGTATTGTGTTGTAAATTTATAATAATACTGTAATGCACTGTGTATTTATTTCAAGTATTCTTTATTTCTAAAATACTGTAAGAAACTGTAAAAAAAAATGCAGGTGATTACTCATAATCTACAGTGTAAAGTTTGACAGTGTAGCTACAGCAGCACATTGGCTGTTGGTGGTGAACACAAATGCTTCCCTGCAGATTATACAAGATGAAAATGATCTTTTTGTGAAGCTTTACTGTGAGAGATGATGTGCAGAGGAGGTGCGTGGCCATGTTTTTGTGTGTTTACCGCTGTCCTACCAGCATTCAAAGTTGGATTGTATTAAAAAACTTTTAGAAACTCTGCCCTCATCCCAAATAAAGCATTTGCCATAGAGCTGACAGATCAGGATAAGCTCAAATGAGTTTTGCCAGGCATTGACAGAGGGCCTATTTTATTGTTTGAGCATGAGGATAATCTACTGTTACAGTGATAGTGACACAGACTTATGAGTTATTAAAAGTTGCAGGCACCAGCTGAACCCACTCCCGCATTGCTTGTTCTTGGGTTTCTATACTCCAACACTGCCTCTCACTAGTGGGGCTAGAGACAGCAGCTTTGAGCTTGACACTCAACCATATTTTAACATTAAACCCTACACTGCACAGCACTGTTTTGTTGTGTTGACAGGTTTGACTCAAGTGCCTCTTAAAGATTATTGCAAAGCCAGGCTGCTTCAAATAGTACTGCCAAGTGCTCTGAGATTATTAACAAAGCTGTGCTGCTTTGTGCATTTGACTGTGGAGTAGCAGTAACAGCTGGCTCGGAGCCACAGTGCACGAATATATTAATGATGATGCATGGAAAAGCTTGTAAGTCTGATGTTTCTAATTTTCTCGCTTAAAAGGAAAGTTTACATAGCCTCTAATGTGCTGAGTAAGTTGTGTAATCCTCAGAGTCATTATGAAGCCACTTAAAATTTAAAGGGTAGAGGAAAAAAAAATCATTTGGTAAAACAAGAGCTTAGTTTTCAGCTGCTGAAAACGTATGTTTTGGGAAATCCATGGTGGCATCTGAGAAGCAGCATTAATGGTAACAAAATGCATGCTCTCCTGTCTTGGTAAGTGACTGACTGACTAAGTGAACAGTCACCGAGTTAAGTCAATGAAATCCTGCTGCTATGAGTGACATGTTGACAGCTCGGGATATTAAATGTGGCATTTTAATGCTGGCAAGTCACCCATGAAATGCTTGGACTTTTCTCTGGGATCTGCACAGAGTGTGTAGAATATCATAGATGGGAGAAAACGCACAAAGTCAGGGGCGAATAGACTAATAATAATAATAATAATAATAATAATAATGATAATGCATTTCATTTATAGATCACCTTTCAAGAACCTCAAACACACTTTACAGGCAAAAAGAAAAAAAAAACATGTTCAAAACAGATATCAATTGCTTAATAAATATGAATTGAAACATCTCAAATAACAAGTAACAAATCACATCACAAATCAAATCACACACAGTGGTCAAAAATTAAACAAAAATTTTTAAAAACAAGTTAAAAAGGTTTCATGGTATAGGTTGCAGAATGATTTTTAATTATTTTAATGTCTAGTCTTTTTTAATTTTGAATATTTATCATGTGTTACACTTTATGTGTTACCCTCGAGTTTCATTTGTACTTGTATGTTCTATACATATGTAAAATGTCTCCAAATGAATTCACTCAATCGAAAGCTAATCTGAAAAGATGAGTCTTGAGTCGTGATTTGAAAATGGTAAGGTCTGTGCAGTCTCTAATGTTTTTGGGTTGGGAGTTCCAGAGGGAGGGAGCAGCAAAAAAAGGGCATGGAGGAGATCTGTGAGGTAGGAGGGATCTGGTTATGGGGGGCTTTGTGGGTGAGGAGAAGGAGTTTAAACTGGATGGGCTGTGGGACGGGGAGCCATCAAGCAGACAACACAGCACAATAACAGACCCTCATGAGGATGAGCCCCCTCCGCTCCACAACACACACACAAAAACACATGCACTGTTTACGTCATTAATATTAGTCCTTGCTCCAGAAAGCAGCCCCACGTGGCCTGGTTATGTTATTACCTTAGCAACAAGCTGCCTTTATGGGCTGAGCTGTGTGTGTGTTTGTGTGTGTGAGAGACAGAGAAAACACCATTAATTGGTCTGTTGTGCAGCAGATTCTAATTAATGTGTTTGAATGTGTGCGTGTGTGTGATGATGTGTTTCTTTCAGCCTATATATCAGTGCATATTGGTCTATTGAATAAACGCATGCATAAACCTGGATTTGCAGAACGCTGGCCCGTTGTGACCTGCATGTGCTTTAATAGCCACACAACAAATATTGGATTACATTTGCACAGGTCTGTTACCATGCCAGCAGCTCAATAGCCCTGCTGCTTGGGGCTTACTGTAATTGTAGCAGTTATGGATAATTAGCTTCCAAACACTGAGGATTCAATCTCAAATCAATATTAGGAGGAAAAAGCTCATCCAGCTCGCTGACCCACAGGTGCCTTTACATAGAAATGAAGCACTTAAGGAAATGAGGTGCTGATATGAACACTGTTATGAGAAGCAATTTAGGATTAATAAGTCAATAAAAGCCCTTATCTTAAGACTGGTATAACAGAGTAATTACTCTAACAAACAAGGCCGTTGAGAAGACTGGCAGTCGCTACACTGTTATAGAATTTTTTGCTAATGAAATGACTTTGACACGCAATCTTATTGGTTTGGTGCACAGAAATTGGAGATGATATCATTGTTCAACCTCACACAGAGTCGCAGCTGTGAGAGATCGATGATGTCAGCAAAAAGGCTGACAGGAGTACCACTCCCCAAACTTTTATCCAGTTTTAGAGAGACATGCCTGGAAGTGACAGGAAACAAGGTGTGCAGAGAATGCTTTCTGAATCTGAATCCCCTCGAACAGTATCACTGTTGTGGAGTAAATGGTACCAATTTTCTTGAATAGGTTACAATTTTCTTGACATTAATTATAGGTTCCATTTTAAGCTACACCCCAATAGTTTCAAGCATTTAAATTTAAAAAAAAGAACTTCATGCTATCCCTACCTGCTGTGGGTTTAGCTACAATTCACAGTATTTGACTTTTCAGAATATTGAAATAACAATTCCATAATTTAATTTTAGTGTATTAGTGTACTGGCAGACTAAAATAGTGACTTGCTGTCAGCACCAGAGGAAATGTCAAGGGATCACCACAGTTTCAAATTTGTGATCAAAATTGTATAAACATCCACAGCTGCTGATCTTCAGTCTCCACAGACTGGTGACTATCAAGAGAGCCACACCACCAGCATGGTAAGCTATGAAGAATCGTTCAGTTCTCTATCCTGTAGTTTTTAGAGATACGTCAGGCCAAGTTACATTTTAAACATGCTAATATTCTATGGCTGTCCTGGCCCACCAGTAGTGTTATGGTGGTGTTACAGTGGGTTTTCTCATCACGGTGATGAGAACCAGGATGATGGTGTTATCTGCATATACTTGAAGATGACGTTGGAGCTGTGTGTGGCATCACAGTCATACGTCAGCAGGGAGCACAGGAGGGGACTGAGAACCCAGCCCTGAGGGGCTCCGGTGCTCACAGTGAATGTGGACGAGGAGAGGTTGTCCATCCTCACCACTAAGGGTCTGCTTGACATGAGGTCCAGGCTCCTCACATATATGTTGCACTTATCCAGGTGAGAGAGGGTGGGGTGGGGAGTCAGGGTGATGCCGTCATGGATCTCTTCGGGTGGTGTGCAAATTGAAGGCTCCAAGGTGTTCAAAAGGGAGGGGCAGATGTGGGTCCTGACTATTGGCTTGAAATGATTCATGATGATGGAGGTCAGTGTCATTGAGGCAGGTGATGGAGTGTTTTTTTGGGGGGTACTGGAATGACAGTTGTCTGTTTAAAGCAGGAGGATGACCCTATAGTCTCTTTTTATGCATTTCTGATGGCCCTCCATTGGTTGTTTTTGGACCCCTCAAAGCTTCCAGGTCCCCAGAGCTGCAGGCAGATGACTTGATGACGGGAGGATGCTCTGAGCTTAGTCTGGACCTCACATTAATCCACGGCTTCTTCCCCTATGTTCTAACACTGAATGATGTTATAGATTTAAGATTTGTGAACAGCGTAAAATCTATACAAATATCTAAAAAGCCATATTTTAAAAAAAATCAAATAAATCAAAACATGTTCAGACTAGTTACAAAAAGCATCTGATTGCTAGGCATTTAGCTTTAGAAACTATTTCTAAAATCATCTTTGAGACTTTTTAGTGTCTAAAGCACAATATATAGTATAGGTTTACTCTATATGTAGAAGGTTTGCTGGTGATTGAAAATCCACAGGAGCTGTTCTCGGAAGTAGAAAGGCAACAGATAATGGGAAATAAACCTGCATGCCCTAAGCTCATTGCATTTACTGGGTTATCCTGATATACTTTCAAGGTGTCTCCTTAATCTCCGTTTATCTCTCTCATTCCTTCACCCTCTCTTTTCTCCCTCTGTCATCCCCATGTTCACCCATGTTCTTCCCATCCTACACCCATCCCTGTATGCGTAACTCCATACCCCCATTCCCATATCCATTTCTCACCATTCCTTCCGACATTTCTGATATCCCTTCATCCGTTTGACTCCCTCTATCTGTTGCAAGCAGGGGAACATAATTGCAGTGTTGGAATTGAGTTCCCTGTCTCTGATTTCCCTCTGGCCTGAGAAGGTGTGGATATACGGGCCAGAATACTAACAAATTGTTGTTTGAGGTTCAGTGGAAGGGAGAGTTATTATAAACAGAAAAGACACATTTTTTAGAGAAGGTGGATATTTTTTTCCTGACATGCAGCCTTTAACTGGTCAGGAAAATATACTGAATGAATACACTTTATTTCTCTTAACATTGACTGGTAACTACAAAGCCTATACATACCACTAGTTTGTGATAAGACATACTGGGCTGAGCCAGCTATTTTCTGAATGAAAGGGTTTTATAACCAACATGATGCGGTGCCTTCATCAGCTCAGCTTTTCATTCATTTCTCACCTTTATTCAATCACCATTTGATCTCTGTGGCTATGGGGCCAATACACTGAGCATTCCCTTTCCTGGCATCAACTTCCTCCAGCTGAAACACATGGACGCTTAATAAAAAAGAAAAGAAAAAAAAAGGTTTAAATTGCAAGAATGAAGGAAACCCTCAACATTTTCTTGTCTGGCAGCACAGTCCAATACAATACTTAGTGGTTCACCAGCTCTCAGGCCAAAGAGAAAATGAGAGTCATTCATAAACAGTCCTTTTGGGATCGTCCCTCATGAGCTGAATCATTTGGACCTAAATGGTGAGGTTAACTTCATTACTCATTTCTCTGCGATGCATCAAATTCTTTTGATGTGGTACACGAAGCAAAATGATTGCATTGCTTTATACTTAAAAGGAGGGAAGCACCTCTCAGCACGTTATAGCTCTAGGCAACCGAAGTCAGCTTGATGGAAGATACCAGATATTGATTCTACTTGACCTTTTCTGAGAGGCTACAATCTCGTCTGCTTAGCTACTTCATTACCCTCGGGGACCGTTCAACAGTGGGATAAATACAGACTGGTGGTGAGAGGCCATTTATTTTTTAGCCTGGAATCTCAAAATGGTGCAGCAATGTCCAAAGAGTTATTTCTGCAGGTCATTCCATGTCATTCAGCCTCTAATGACTTGTGTCGGGCAGAGATGCTCAAATGTCATATAGAAAAAAGAAAAAAAATGCAGTAAAACATAGCATGAAAATCGACATTCATGAGACAGCTGTTAATGTTTGCTGTCAGACCACTAATCAATGCTGACTTCATTAACTTACATCACATTTGTACTGTAACTTCACTTATGTGTGTGTCTTAACCGTCGTAACCAACACACTTATTTGTATCCCAAACAATGATCATTTTGTAAACCTAACCAAACAATTTTGGCAGATAACTCTAAGCAAACAGCAACTCCACTGACACTAAATGACACTTGAAAAGTCATGCACATAACAATTTCCATAACAGATGTGTGCTATCTGTACGACATCCCTTGATCACAAAGGTATCATGATATCACTGTTAATAGCATGTGGACATACATATGAAGTATGTGCATGAGCACATTCACAGTCAGAATAGCATTTATTTCCCATTTACTCCGGTTTCCAGCATCACTTTGTCTCACAGTTTCTTGCATCCCTGTGTTAACATCTTTTTTTTTCATTGAACTTTGCTGACATAGCTGACACTTATATTAGATTTCTTATTTGTCCCACTCTTGTGAAACTAGGACTGTTTATCATTCAAATATAGATATAGATATAAATCTTCCACGATCTATTCCTTACACTCTAAAAAGCAAAACTGACCTAAAAAAATCAGGCTACATTCAAAAGAAAACAATGTACATATAAAAATACTCATCAAAATGAACTGAAGTTTGATGCATCTTTGTAGATTGTCAGTCATACTTTAGGATGATGGGGTGGCCAATCAAATATCAGGGAGATTCTGTGCCAGTGCCCCCTTCTGGACACAACCATGGTTATTAGCAGTAGACGCTAAGTAAATAAACAAACAAACAAACAAACAAACAAACATGGAATTCAAGCCATACTCCTTTAGCCAAGCTTTGCTCTGGACGGATGCAACATATCGGATTATAGCTGTGAGTTAAATTGACATTGGTTTAGAATTAAAGTCTCCATAACATGTAGGTTGTCTGACATCACATTTATTTACCTTAGGAAAATGTACGCCACGCTTCCCCTTAAAAAATTCCAAGGAAGGGTCATTCTTTAAGGATCGAGTGTCGTTGCTTCTGTGGGAGAAACGTCTTTATCAGGGCTAAAGAGATTCAGACGTTCACCACATTAATTAGTTATTCAACAAAAACAAAGAGTCTTCTGAGTTCAATGCTGCGGGATTTATTTCAGCAGACCAGCCAATAAAGCCGAGGCTGTCCGCAGAGGACGGCTGATTGGATGTGAGAATAACATTTCCAGTAATACTACCTCTCGCATACGCTGGTATATCTTTTAGACCAGCTTGCAAATCTTTGTTATAATCGTGTCTTGGTGTCAGCACATTTTCATCAGCACAAAACAACCAGCTTATTCTTTCCAACACATTATATTGTTCCATTATTTTCCCAAATGTCTTATCAGTAGTAGTCCAAAGAGATACATGCAGCGCCGTTTTAGACACAATCGTTTTCTGCCTCGGCTCTTTAGGCCTTGAAAAATCTACACTGTCCTGTCCTGTTTCTGCTCCATTCTATCTGCCTTAAAAAATATTAAACTCTCAGCATTTACCTGTTTGATTGCTTTTAATTTCATCACGATTAGTTTTAAAAATACACATAACCCTTCCACTCCTATCTCCTCAGCAGTCGTTTATGATAGAGATAGATGTACGCAGTCTTGGTAGAGATATTTCTGAAAGGATGCTATATCTAATTTGTGCAGCACGTGGCCTTTGTAAAGAAAAAGGAATTCCATTGCTTTCATTGCAGAGCTGCCACAGTCACAGTTTAGGAGGAAAAAGTCTGAGCCCTGCTTTGAGTAGGAGTTGTTCAACAGCTCCACGGCTCCAATGTGTCAAATATAGGAGTGAAACTGACCCATCATGCTTTCCATTCTGTAATTAAAAATTTACCATGACAGTAACTTTAATGTCTCCATCCCATGAGCAGCATTCTATTTTCAGTTTGAAGGGCAGCCCACAGGCTCAATGAGACATACATGTAACATACTTATAACACAGTTATTTTAATATGGTGTAGGGTATTTGATATATATATATATTTATATATATATATATATATATATATATATATATATAGAGAGAGAGAGAGAGAGAGAGAGAGAGATAGAGAGAGAGAGAGAGAGTAAATAAAAACACAATTTGTGAAGGCTTGTCTTATATGAAACACCTGTGTCATTTATGTAAAGTATGTTTCTATATTGGTGATGGTGACTAAATGATGGTTTCCGTTTTGCTAGAAAGCAGAGCACTCCCCATAGGCAAAATTAAAAACATGCCTTTCACTTCAAACCAAAGGTTTTCCTGTGACATAATAAAAAATAATACATGTTTTTAAATAAGACATCATAATAAACATTATGGTCTTTTGAAGAGAAAATTCCTGTCTTTATTTATAGTAAATTATTATTTACTATAGTAAAATGTTGTTAGTTTAATCGTAGAATAGCAAATTACGCTTTTGTCTATCATAGAATTTAAGCTGTAAAAAAGCAAAACATTAATAAAATTGCCTGTGTGTTGAAATAAATTTATTCAAAAGTAAAAAGTAAACTTATAGTAAAAATGAGTACATTAGTATATAGGTGGATTTCAAAATAAAAACAAAAAAATATGTAAATGGTAGAAGTAAAAGATGATCTATGGTCTTTATAATAAATCATATTTTTACATTTTGGACTTTTTTGTCTTTTATAAAACAAATATTTTGGTTAATGGTAAATTAAATTCAAGGTTTTGACCAGATCATAAACAGAATTTGACAAACACTAAAACATTTTACTGTAACAAATTATTTTTTTTCCAAGTTTGTCCGAAGTTGCATTCTTTTCAGTGTTTATTCCGTTCATAATATTATTATTGTGATGGTTGTACTTTATTTTTCCTTGATCTCCCCTTACAATGAAAGAAAAGGCTGTGTTATACACCATATACCCTTAGACATTATTGTAAAAAGATGATATGTTCCTGGATTTTTAAATATTTTAGAAGGAAATTAATTTTCAGTTTTTATTCATTTTTTGTCATATTTTTCTTGATTTTGCTGTGCTGAATGATACATGTATATGTACTAAATGATTTACTAAATCTTTTTTTTTTAAGGAATGTGGTTCATTGTAAATTTTTAAATGTTACAACTTTTACCATTCATTAAAGTATGTTTTATCACTTTTGTTAAATATCTGGTTGCTTCAAATCCCATCAAACTGTAAAGGACTTATCCTCTGAAGAAACCTTGCCGATGGCGAACGTAGTGTTGAATACATCGAAACATGTGGTCTCATAAGATCTCCTAAGATTTCAATTTTTCCAAAGACCTTGCCTCAGTCAAAAGCGTTGCACGACTCTTTACATTTTTTTCTAAACAACAACTACTAGAATGTCAGATGTCATTTACAATGGCAGAGGAAAATGTTTTCTACATGGAACAAATCTGATCTGCTCTGACAGCCAACGAATTCAGTAAACCTCAAGGAAACGTTACAATATACCTTACCTACTGTATGCCTGGTATCTTTCACTGCCATGTCTCTGATAGTGTAATAGAGAGAGAGCATTGTAAGCCATAACCTTTTTAGAAACTTGACCGACTGGTTTCAGAATTTATTTGAGCAATCCACACATGTAGTCCAACACTCCAGCAATAGTCCCCAGGTAGTTCTGTATATTTGCCCATTTACAAAGTACTTTTACTCAATCAACAACATCTAAATGGGGACCACACAATAGTTCACACCATGATGACCGCAAATCTATATTACTGACATTTGGTGATCAGGAAATTAATTTAGAATAGAGAGTTTTTTTCACCTTTAATTGCACAACAAAAAGATCCATCCATCATTTTTTTTTCTGAGGCTGTTTTAAACTAGTGAACACGGCAACAATCTTTCTTATAACTTAAAGCACACCTTTCCCATTGTTAACCACTACTGTGCTACCTTTTTGTATCATTATATTTAAAAAATCATGTCAAAACATTAACATAAATATTGAAAATATATATTATAGAAATATCGAAAAAAAAAGCTTTTACATTTTGAATTTCTGTGGGTTTGTTTAGTAAACCTGTTTCTGAGGAATGATTAAACACAGTATAATCATTCTCAAATCAATGGGCGCTGTGCCATGGGAAGCCTTATTACCTAGTGCAAACAAGTCAAAGTCATAATGTCTTCCTTCATTTCATTGTTGTTTGTCAGTGTCTTTGACAAAGTCTCTAATGCAATGTTATGGTTGTTAAAATGCTAATTTACGCTCCTGGGGTATAAAAAATAGGATCAGTCTCAGTAAACATGGCTTCTCATGTGACATGAAAATTAGGGTAAGGATTTTTTCCTCCTGTAACCTTAATATTTAACCCTCCGAATTATCTAAAATGGTCCTACCTTCTTTTGATTTGCAATACTCAATATATAAACTTATCACTCACCTCTGGCGGTGCTGGACACATGCTGTCTGAGGCTGGAATTTTAGATCCATTTCCAAATTAATGTTTATCTCTAAAGTGCTTGAAAAACTTGTTGCTGACCTAATCGTTGAGTCACTGATGACATCGTTCTGCAGGCTGACAAAGAGAAACATGACATCTTGATATGACTTGATGTAAGCGCTGCTTTCGATAGCACTGATCACTCAATCCTAATAAACAGATTACATACATGTGTTGGTATCTCAGGAAAAGCCTTTGAATGGTTTGGTTCATATTTGTCAAGTAGGTGTTTTTTTGGTTTTGACGGGTAAACGTGTGTCATCTCCTGGCGCGTTACTATATGAGGTTCCTCAGGGTTCAGTCCTCGGTCCTATCCTCTTCTCACCGTACATGTTTTTTCTCTGGCCAGATGCTTTGGTTGTATATCCTACCATTGCTATGCAGATGGGACACTATGCCCATTAAAACAGATAATTCCAGCAGCTTAGACTATCTCCTCCACCTGTTTAACTACTATAGAGGACTAGATGTCACTTAACTTTTTACAGCTCAGTTCTGAGAAAACTAAGCCTCTCATTACTGGCTCTGAAAATTCAATAAAAGACATTCTTAAATAAATTGGTCTATTTAGTCCCCTTATCAGTCCTTATGCCAGGGATCTGAGTCAGAAGACCAGGTCAATACACTGGTGCAATCCTATTACCTCCAACTGAGAAACATTGCAAAAAACTAACCATTACCATCACCCTCTGACCTCGAACGTCTCATTCAAACCTTTATTTTCTCCCACCTTGACTTCTGTAATTCTCTTTTTGCCTGCCTCATTCAAACTGCCCTGGCAAGACTCCAACTGGTCACGAATGCAGCATCTAGGACTTTTAACTGGGAACAATTGGAGAGCTCATATTGGCCTCTCTGCATTGACTGCCTGTCAACAATAGAATTGATTTTAAGATTCTTTTAATCACTTATAAGGCACCTCATGGCTTAGCTCCTGTCTACACGTCTGAGCTACTGACCCCCTATACCATTTAGGTCCTTTAGGTCATTCAATCAGAGCCTTCTGACTGTACCAAGAATCAAACTTAAAACTAAGGGTGGCTGCTTATTTGCAGCCTCAGCACCAAAACTGAGGAAACTGCACTTTTTAAAAATCTTACTGTCAGCTTTATGTACCGTATGTCTTGTATGTATGTAAAATGCACTTTGATTGTATTATGTTGTGGTGGTGCCTTTTGCTTGTATTATGATTTCTTGTTTTCCACATTTTATGTAAAGCACTTTGTAACCTTTGTTTAGAAAGGTGTATAAAACATTTTTGTTTTAGTTTTTGTTGAATAACTAATTAATGTGGTGAACGTTTGAATCTCTTTAGCCCAGATAAAGATGTTTCTCCCACAGAAGCAATGACACTCGATCCTTAAAGAACAACCATTCCTTGGAATTTTTAAAAAAAGTTTCACTTACTAAACATCAAGAAATGTCTGGCACCTTAGGTTTCTGGATAAATAACACAAAATAAGTGGAAAATGTCAGACACATCTATATATTTAGTGAAAAAATGATTGTAAATATTTGCAGAAGATTGAATGTGGTTCAGTCTGACTGTAGAGATATTTTCCATGAAACATCAAATTCATAATGTGAAAGAAGTCCTTTACTGTGAGGCGTTTTTCCACTTCATTTGAAAATACGAGGACCTTTTTATTTCTTTGCAAGTTCAGTTTTGCAGTTTTCTATCTGCACCAGCCTCCGTCCACAAACGCCTGCAACTGGATCTATCTATTGCCAACAATTACTGTACCAATTGATTACCCATTAAGGTAGCTAAGACCATTGACTAGACCGTAACTGTAATTAAACAGGCTCTGGTCTGGCTACAAAGGACAGTGATTGTGCTATTGTGGAGGCCTCCATGTTTTCAGGGGATTATACACATTTTCTTGTGCTCAGAATAACTCGTTGGCAAATGTAAATGTTAATTTCCCTCTCCAAATTATATGAAGTCACCACCCAGTTTTGTATGCAGCTATGTGGACAGTGGTTATGTCCTGAACATGAGGCTAATCCAAAAGGAAACCACCACCCTGAACCCTAATCTGTCAAACCAGTAAGGGTAGAAGGAAAAGACAACAACTTAATGAAAAATGAGATTTCATTTACCTTTTAAAATCTCCCCATGAGTTTATATACCTAAAACAAATTAAAAAAGAACAAGTTAATTGAATTCAAGTTATTTAATCAAATCATCAAGTGCTTAGTCTTATTGGCAAATATTACAGTTAGATTATATTTACATTTAATTTGATTCACAGTGAATTCTCAACACGTGGCTTCTGTCAGAGTCTCTTCAGGTCAGCGGTAATTCAGCGACTCCACATTATTGTTGTTTATACACAGTTTAAAGTTAACTATGTTTACCGACAGCTGTTCTATGGAGGTTTCCTGAGGCCAGAGTATTAAAATCCTTCTTTCACACAGCCATGAAATTTGGCCCATTAATGACTGAGCCTTTCAAGGCTTTTTATACCCAGTCATGATACCATCACCTGTTACCAGTGAACCTCTTTACCAGTGGAATGAAAGTTTTTTGTGACACCTGTCTCATCTCTTGTAAACGCATGACTAGTCTTTAGCACACTTAAGCTATAGTTTATTTGTCATACCATCCTATTTCTCACTCCTCTCATGCATCTCCATTCTTAATGTCACTCTGTTATTATCTGACGCTGTCCATTGAGATATCAGCTGTTCACATCAGCTGTTCACGTCAGCAGGTCACATCAGCTGTTCACGTCAGCAGGTCACATCAGCTGTTCACGTCAGCAGGTCACATCAGCTGTTCACGTCAGCTGGCCACATCTATCCAACAACATGTTAAGCCTGTAAGCTTGTTCTTGTCTTTTTCCATATGACTCTCTCTTTCTCTTTAATACATTTTTTTCATTCCATTGTTTCTCCTGAAATATACTGTCTACTCTTGAGTATATGTCAATAATGATTAGCATCACATTAAAAAAGGGATTAGCGTCACATGCTGTATGTTTTACATAACATTGTCTTAACATTTATTGAAGACACACGACTACTTTCCACATTGTCTTGTGTTTGCTTCCTTCAAACTACAAAAATAGGTTTAACTCTCCAACAATGCATCCTGGGAAACATGCTATTTGGTTTATGTGGCTCCTCAGCAGAACATTAATTCTTCTTGTTTCAGTTCAAAAGATCTCAAGTAAGAAAAGGTAATTTTTTATGAAAAATGTATATTTTAGGTATCTGAAACTGTACTTCACTAAATACTAAAGTACAGCTTTAGGTGTACTTTAACAGAAACTACCAATTATCAATTGGTTAATTACTAATAATTACTAATTACCAATTAGTTATCAGCAGAGTAAATGACATTCTATGGCTCTTCTTTCCTGCTCTCTCATTTAGACTCAATTGAGCATCAACATGGGGAAAAGTGTCCTTAGAAGCAATGAGAGGCTGCTTTTTGAAACACTTCAAAACGTATCTCAGAGGTTCTATAAACAGGTGGGAACTGAGAACCCCAACTATTGTAAATCCCGAGAACCAACAGAGAGATTCAGATGAAATACAGCTATACTGAAAACAGTGCACGTATAGCATAAACAGCATTCTTCTGACACCTTCTGTAGAACGCACTGGCGTTATAGTTCTGGGAAATAGGATTAATCTTATGTAAATTAATGTATGTAAATCTGCCTTTCAGGCCATCACAAATATACAGAGAAGGGAGCACATATTTAGAACTAAATAAAAATAGATAATACCACTGTATTCACTGTGTTTATAGGTAAACAACAAATGCATGTTTTTTTTAGACTATTGGGGAGACATTCAGATTGGTGATGCATAACAAAACGCCAGCAGCTTTTCGCCTTTTGCCTCATTAAATCTGCACTGCAGAGTCATGTTATGTCAACTCCAGCCATTCACCCACCTACTCACAGACATGCACAGGAATACAAGCACACACAAAAACTGAGAACACCCGTGGGTGGTCTGTTTGCATGTTTGGTTGTGCTTGCACTGGTTGAAGACTGGGCTGCCTAAAGGCATAGAAGGCACAGTGAGAAGTCACTAGACTTGCACTCTCTTTTTGTGTGTTCATGTGTCATTGATTGTGTAGTAAGCCTCTCTGTCTGTTGCAAACAAAACCAAAAATCCTTCAGCTTTAAAAGTGGTTCAAAGAAGCTGTAATGTTTTATTAGGCTTTTAAAATGAGTTACAGATGAAACACAAATTTGAGAATTCTGGTATTCTTAGAGCTTTGCTGCTCTGTCACTGCATTTCAGCCTATTAAATGATGCAATACACTGAGTGTGAGTGGAAATCTATATTTGTTAGTGATTGAAGAAGACCATGGACACAAGAAAAATATATTATTCAGAACTACGAATGATAATATTTTTTTATCTTAAGTTCAATTTCTATATATTTTTTATATATTTTCAGTTTGAACTAAGGGATTACAAAAATATTAATGGACAGATTTCCATGGAACATATGGGTGCCATTACACAGCAACCATTTTACTCAAAAACGGTAAACTTTGTGCATTTCACCCGTCCGTTTACACAACAACGTCGTTTTCGGGGCCTGAAAATGCAAACTTTTAAAATGCGCTCCAGAGAGTAATCTTTTGAAAATGCCACCATACCAGTGTCACTGTGTTAACTGGCAAAACACAACTCCTCTGAAACGATGAAGAGGGATTGCTTAAAAAAATGTTGACGTGTGAACGCAGAACTTTTTCAAAACGTAAAGAAAAAACTTCTCCGTTTTCAGCAAAAACTATGTTGTGTAATCGGAGCCTTAGTAGGATCAAACATGGGCAAGGAAAGAACCCATTGAATTTTGGTGCAAATCTGGATAAAGGTGCTAGGAATTCATTATATTTTCCTAAATATTGCAAGATTTTTCAACATTTTCCCTAATTAAGCAAACAAAACTTTAAATAAAACAAAACTTTGTGGAGGAATTGGCCAGGTAAGATAAAAAAAAAAATTAAAAAAAATTGTGTAGGATGTTGCCCTTGGTGGGGGTATATGCTCAGCTGAAGAGATATTACTTAGTATTATTACTTAATAATTCAGATCATTTCTTCAGGGGTTGGGTTTGGTTTAGGTTTAAAGTCAGATTTGGAGTAATTTGGGTTTAATGCAATATTAGCAACTACTTTGTAATGAAAGTTATTCCATTTAACTCAATACAACTGCTTGTGTGTGTGTGTGTGTGTGTGTGTGTGTTCCAGCTGTTGCCCCATGATTCAGTGATGGTGGATAATGCTGTCTGTCAAAGATCCATTCATTATTGAATCAGGTACAGGAAATATAAAGGTTTTATTCACAGCTTTGAAAGTCTTTTCACTTCTACATCTGCCCGTGGATTTATATTCGTAGTGTACACTGTAATGTCTTCATGGAACTACTAATGCATTAACATTTTTCTATACAAGATGGCCACTCACATTGCTGGGTTCTGGAGGGGCCTTTTTAGTTAATGGAACAGATTTTAGATGGTTCTGAGAAGAATCCTGTCAGGAACCAATTAATGAGTGTTTTTCTGAAGGCCTGGTTAAATTTAGACAGGTGAAAAAACCATAAGTTTCAAGCTGCTTCATTAAATATTTTTAACCAGTTGGTTGTACATACCTGGGAAATTAATTGAATTCCCATCCCATGAACTGCCACATCAATGCTCATATGATGCATTCAAACATTTATTATTGTTCCACTATAGGATGAAACACTTCTTTTGACTGCTTGGTTGACCTGGAAACCCAACACAAACAAATGCACATCTACATGCAGTATTACATCAGGCTCTAAGTCCTCTGCTGGTATCACTGCTTCGGCTTTGCTCACTTCATTACAATCCTGACATTCTTTTTGTTCCCTTCTCAGATGCAGTGCAGCGTGTTTATTTGACACATTGTTTGAAGTATAGAATTAAATTTTTAAGACAAACAGGCCTGTTGTCTCATACTTATTCATATTTCACACATTCATCTGTCTGTTTGTTGTAGAATTTAGTCGGTCGTCACAAAGTGTGGTTTAAACTCTTCAGACGATGCTAAAATCAGGTCTTTGAGGCGAAAAATAATCCCTTCAGCCTTAGTTTTTCACAGTATGTGTGGTTTCCCTTGTTTGTGTAACTTGTATATCCTTCCCTGACTGTTCAGAGAGGTTTGTTAACTGCTGTCATGCTGTTGAATGCTTCTTTGTGTGAGATGAGCAAAAATAATAATTTTCTCATTATGCTGTTCATTGATTGTATGTCAATGGAGAGAAAATGAGAAAACAAGTTGTTTGTAGTCAACATAAAAAGCCAGTTATTGCTCATATTATTGCTCTTGATTCATTGGGTTTACATAATTAGCACTGGATGCACAGTATTCACATATATTTTGCAGTCAGTTCATGGAAGTCCTGCATAGTTAGTGTGGGTTAGAGAGAGTATGTGTGGTAAAATGTTTAAAAATGAATAAAATACTTCATCAGATTGATTTATGATCATACTGAATGTTATGATGCATTGGCCATAATAGATTAGACAAAGCCTTATCTATTATTGTATAATAGTTTACATGGCAGCAGTGCAGAATACATAGAGCTATGAGAGCAGCATCCATCCTAATGGAGAGTCCTTGAAAGACACTGAATCCCTCCAGCTCCAGAGCTGCTGTTCTGAAGCTGACAGTGACCTCTGACCTCACTGTGGAGGAGGAGAAACTGAAGAAAATAAAGAGACTGAGAGAAATCAGAAATCTTTTTTCTCTTTTTCAAGGATCAGGGGAGGCAGAGGAGAGGTTGAACTGGTGAGGAGGCAGAGGAGAGGTTGAACTGGTGAGGAGGCAGAGGAGAGGTTGAACTGGTGAGGAGGCAGAGGAGAGGTTGAACTGGTGAGGAGGCAGAGGAGAGGTGGAACTGGTGAGATTGACTTGCTGTCTCTACCAGTTATTTCAATATGCTTATTTTTCTTCACTTCTGGGGGGTCGAGGTGTGAGAAAAAAAAGAGATTATAGGCAAGTTTGGATTTGTCTTCTTTGTTTGTCAAAGGTGTTGTGACTGACGTGACCAGAGAAGAACTGCTGCCGCAAGATAGGCAGCTGGAAATTGATTGGTGTTGTGATAGAGAGAGACTTACGGTCAGCGACACAGCACCTGACAACAGGGAGGCAAAAAGTCTCCATAAATAATGCTACTGCCCTGCAAAAGCATCTTTCATCCACAGAAACTTTTCAGAGAAGGAGGAAACAACCTTTTTGCGCCGCTATCATTTCTGCCATGATGGTGCATTTGATAAATCATTACCACAGGGCTGGATTGAATCACTTCCTATCCATGTGAGGTGAAACGTTACCCCCCAATTTCCAGTCCGAATCAAATAAAAACCATGGATTAAGTACTGTAGCAGTGTGTGATGGTGTAATTGAACTATGTTTCAGCGATGCCGTTTTATCCCTGCTGTGTGTCTCTTTCCACAGGGCTGTGCAGAGAAGCAAGGAAGCATGGAATTGATGGAGAGGACAGAAGGAAAGTGGAGTATTTTGCTTGATGCTTTCCACCAGCGATTTAAGACTTAAAAGGGTTGCTGCATACTTGGAACAGCGTCATTAAAACTGACATTTTGACAAGAACAGTGCTTCCTCCGGGTGACACAGCTGGTGAAAGGTGGCTCTCTTCTATAACAAAAGTTTCTTTTTTTATTAGTTCGAAATGCTGCTTACCTGAAGCTGCAGGAAACGATGACGTCGGGTTTAAAATACAATTATTTCTTAGCCCATAGACCGATTCAAGGCTCCCTCCATTAAAAGGATGTTAAGCCTACTAAAAGAGATACGTGTCTTGTATAAACACAAATACACATGTCACAGTGAAGTCAGCAGTGGGAGAGTGCTCCAAGCAACAGCATTACTGGGTGAATAAAGATGCAGTTAAATAACATATCTTTTCATAAATAATGAAGAAAATAAAGATAAAAACTATCCAAAGTCTCCTGGTGAATTAAACTTCTGTGTCCTTAGAATTTAGCTGATATATATGATTATTATTGCATTTGCCAAATTGTTTATTGGGAAATATAATTTCATCTTGGGTGATGTTCAGTGCTTTGCTTTAATGTTCTTGCACCTTTAAGGACATGGTCAGGGATGGATACGAGGTTCACGATTTTGGAACTGGAGATTCACGTTTGACATCCAGAGTGTGGTTAGTTTTTTAATGTTGGTTGTGTTGTGTCACAGTGTGTTGGTCTGTCTGACTGTCTGCTGTTACTGCTCATGCAGAGATTACATTGTTGTATGGAAACTAATTCTGTGTAGATGGACAACTTAAAAGTATTCTGATTGTTTCATTTAAAATGACAGAATCACCAGTAATTAAAAAAATAAACCTTTTTGGATTACATGTTTTTGTATTTTTTTGGTACATATATTAGCCCTGTTCAACAAAATAAACTAATAAACACAAAATATGATGAAAAGAGGTTGCCTCTTTTTTTTCTTTTTTTGCCCAGGAGTGTACATTTCTAAATTGTTTTGAATTATTAAAATTTACTTTCTAATACAGAATAAGGACTAAATGGATTGTTCTCCTTTTTTTTTTTTAAATTAAAAGACATTTCTTAAGCTACTATCATGTGTGACATCTAGATTAATCACAACAGCCCATTTTACATTGGCCCAAGCTCATCACATTCCAGAGGCAGATAAACCTAGTGGAGATGAAGGCCTAAAATCCTGATAGACAAATATTTCCATACTTGCAGGTTGCAGCTACATTAATTCATTCTTATGGCTCAACAGACATTCTCTCATAATAACCTTAAAAGATTTCAAACAGAGTCTCTAGAATCCCATCAGTTTCCAGCTGTGTATCAGAGGTTAGAATGCCAATGAAGTCACTATTTCATGGCAGCTAATGTAATTCCTATTGAGTGTAAAAGAGCCTAGAAAACAATATAGGCACAACGATTTGGAATACAACTGAATACAAATGCTAATGATGATAACAGGATGAATGAAGTTCAACTACAGGCAAATTATCACCAAGCAGTATTCTAAGTTTTCAATGCCACATATTCAAGGAAATGTATGTTGCAATGTAAAAAACAAACAAAAAAAAAAGGAACAAATTCAAACACGTGTGCACATCTTTTTTCTTTTTTTTTCTGGACACAGATAACGAGGACTCTCTGTTTACCTAATTATATATCTGCTAACTTGAGGCTTGTGTTACCCTTAAAAGACAGAGCTCTTATGAGGATGATCTTGTCTAGCAGACCATGTACAAGTGTTCGAGCCCCTGAACCCACTTCACTCAGGGCACATGCTAATGCTTTTAGCTTAGCGGCTACAGTGAAGGGAGTAAGTAATGTATTTTCTTCTTTCTTTCTTCTTCTTCTTTCAGTCTATATATATATATATATATATATATATATATATATATATATATATATATATATATATATATATATATCACCTGTTATGTTTCATCTACTTTCAACTCAAGTTCTTTTGAACTTCCATTTGCTGTGTATGTTCTGTAGGCCTTATCGACCTGAGCTCATATCACTTGTATTTTAGAAAAAAAAGTATTATTTTGGTAAAGAAGGTATTTAGACTATAACAAATACTCAGATGAAACATGTTGTTCTATTTATCACAGACTACTTAGTTTCAATGTTTAACTGGACATTTGTTTTGAAACCATTTTGACTGGTATCACTTAATTAGTAAAAAGAGAACAAAAGCCCAAATCTAAAAAGTAATGTCTGAACATATTACAGAACAACAGTAACATTACTGACAATAACAAAAGCAGAATCTTCACAACCTGTCAGTCAATGGTGGAGTGTGTGTGTGTGTGTGTGTGTGTGTGTATGTTCTCATGCATGACATCTCTTAGTGCACACAGTTTGCACCCTTTCCTTTTGTCTCTTCCTTCCCTGGCGAACGTAGATCTTGCTTCTGCTGCTGAACTGAATGAACTGTGAACAAGGCCTGGAAAAAAAAACTTTATTTAACAGAGCTGTGAGAAAGTTGTATAAGTCATTGAAACAATGATGCGGTTGCTTGAACTCTATTTTATACACCAATTGTAGTCTTACCCATTCATTTCTGGTCATGTCTGATGATTTTTCAGGAACACCAAGGGTGTACACAAGTTCAATAAAACACCTGAAATGTTGTAAAAAGTCTCAAAATATATTTTGTGTGCTTTTTTGACCGGAACACAACCGGAGGGCAAAGTCTTACAAATTTATCCTCAATTGCTTGATTCAGCGTAACAGATGACATCTGTTGATGAACAGATGACATAACATATTAACCAAAGTCATGTAGATTAATCATGAAAGCCAACGGACTGATATTCATTATGTCGTGACCTGTTTAAAAAAACTAAAAACATCTCTCATGTATTTGTTTTTTTCCTTACTGCCTCCTGACATGATGAGGTCTGTTTAAAAGGAGTCAATATTTACCCGAGATGTTGAATAAAACATGATTCACAAACAGAAGAATAGACAGAACACAAACATCAGAGGGCTGTTTTTATTGTTCTCACAGCAACGTTTGGTCGTACTGCCTTTGATGCTTCTTCTTCGCTGAAACGCTGGCTATTATTCAGCTCTATGTCAGGTTAAGGCTCTGTCGCTGACTACAGCTCGGAAAGGTGAAGAAAAGCTGGCAAGAATGGAAGGAGATGCGCTTTTATCATCGCACTGTGTTTGCCTGGAGTCTCAACAACACCACATAATTACATTTTTACATAAGCCTCCTGCCGTACTAAACCGACCTGTCCTGTGGATTATTTTCTCTGTTTGCGCAGCAGCATCAAAACATGTTTGTCACGTGAAACGTTCCATTACGCTGCTACAAATATGACAGGAAATAATGATTGACCTCATTGTTAAGACATAAAAACATTCTCCTCTGCACCACACTACGCGCTTTATCAAGAGACTGTGATGCATTGTGGAGTGTGAATATTAAATCATCAAAATAACCACCTCTACGGGTTCCATTAGATTTGGTTGAAATAAACTCAGGTCTTTGTTCCTGGTTGGGAAGATTCATTTGAGGAGGAGCGGAAGCTTTCAACTGAGTCCTGCTGCTCTCTCGTGCAGTTTGTTTGTGTTAGGAAAGGAAACGAATCCACCACAGGATTTTATGACCGTAGAGATATGATTTTTGCATGTACATCTAAACATGAGAGCTGGCTTGCTTATAAGTAAAGTTTATAACTGTGTAACTAAGATGTAAAAATCCCAGGCTGAGTCCTCTGTAATCCAATGTTCTCTGATGTTCCTGTAGATGACAGCAGACAAGAGGCCAGAGGAAGTAGCTGTGTCCCTAAAACCTGGATTACACGACTGAGGCTATGCAAAAAAGAGAGAGAAACTAAATCATAAGATATTTATATTGTTTATATCATGCAGCCACAGAGTACATGTCTCATCTGATCTCAGGTCTGTCACAAGAAACCCTGTGTCTTGATTAGCTCACATAAATAACATTACAGCAGTGATGAACTGTGCTGCAGGCTTTATATGAACATAAAATGGCTTAAATGATAAAAATGCATGAATTAGCATCGGCAATGTTGTGTGTAATATAAACCATGACTGATTATTTCATACTGTATCTGCACTACAGCTGCCACCGTACCTTTATGGGTAGCCTATGGCTGCAAACATTAATCAGCAGTCTACCCCTGACTTTTGAAACAACAACAGTCATCATTTATGTTGTGGCCACTTCCATGTGTTGTCGACTGTGAGCTCCAACTTCAGCCACAACAATGGCCTCTTCTCTGTATATGTTGTGTAGATATCTATCCTGGATCTCCCTGAAAATTGTTCAAAAAAATAACTTCAGAGAAATCTGGTTCTTATTTTAGCATTCTGATTTTCACCAGAAGCCACCAACTGTATGTGCCCAAGACCGAGAATAATGAAAAAAAAAATTTAAATAAATATAATAAATGAAATGATTTAGGTCGTAGTCACCTGTTGTTTAAGTATCCAGCTATTAAAATGGATTTCCTTTGATTTTGAAAGTCCGGTCATCCTAATACAGGCTTGAAAAATACAATGGATTTTTAAGAAAGGGAAAATATTAACTAAATGCTCTCAGACCTCTACCATAGAGGACACTGTTGATAAAGGCTTATTCAAACCCACAGTTCAAATGATGAATGAGTCCTTATCTCAACAAAATATTCCACTTTGCGATCGCAAGATGCAAAAAAAATACATAATTTAAGACTCAACACAATAGATGTCTGACAAAAACAAACCCTAGTGATGCGTCTTGCATCTTAATAGACAAGCTTAGTGATTGCCCAGCTATCCCGGAGTTACTTCCTGTAGTCTGGCCGGTGTGATGTTGTAACTTCTATGTTTTAATGGTGCAGCCATTTAGAGGGGAGGATGGATATTGGAGAATAAATTGCAGATTTCTTTTTGGCTTGTTGCAAACGGTTGACAAGGTGTGTGAAGGACTCTGCCCCTCCCACCAATGAGTGACATCAGATTTGCACCTTTTTCCGAACTTACTAATAATCTGCAGACCAGATCGGAAGCTTTGGTGGGCCAGATGGGCCCTGCTGGCCCCAGGTTGATGATCACTGGTTTACATGTACAGTATGTATAGCTACATTAGCGGTACTAATGCATGTACTGTACATGTGGCAAGACATTTGTTGAAGGTGATGTTTTTAGCCCACTAGTATGTTGATGTTCAGGGGCTCGACATGTCCACTTTGTTACACAGGCTTTCTGTTGTATATTTGTCCAATCCTTATTCTGATGATGTCATCAGGGTAATTTTCTCAGACTTGAGAAAGCTCGTCCAGAGCCACAGAGGACATAAAAATGTTTTTGTGACCTCCATGGCTGACATCTTCATAAGAACTTTGTAAACGGTTGTTTCGCTCTTTTAAAGGTTTGCCGTCTACACTGCTGCTGCTTTCCTGAGCGCTCAGTCCCTGTATGTCACATCTGTTGTGTCACATCTGTTGTGTCACATCTGTTGGTCAACGGCTGTCAGTATTTTGCCAACACATGGGTGTTTGCAACAATTTACTGCCTATATTTCCTTTCCAGTAATGTCTGTCTTCCCTGTGGATCGCTGGTCATGATATCCTGTCAGCTGGGTAAATTATAGTCAATTGGTTGCATAATCAACCCACACATTCATCATAGCTGCTGTTCCCCATGGCAACCCTGTTAAATAAATTAGTCCCTCGCTCGGTTCTGCCTCTCTCGGACTCCTGTGTCTCCCTTTAATTCTCTGTTGCTTGATCTGTCTCTTCTTGTCACTCCTGGTTCCCATCCTTGTCTTTATCTTTCCCTCAGTCGTTTCCTCATTTTGTGCTTTCTATTTCTTCCTGTCTCTTTGTCCTTTCTTTGTCCATTTTCTTTCGATTCTTTGCTGTCTGCCTCTGGGTATCCTGTGTCTCGTTGTATCTGTATATCTGTCTAATCAGTGCCGTGTCTGTCCCCACTCCCCTACTTTCACCCTCTTTGGGTTTGTCTTTCTCCGTTTCGTCACTTTGTCTGTCCTTTCTTCTTCATCTCTAGTCTCCAGACAGGCATACTGGGAGCTGGTGGCAGTGTCTAATAGAACATCAACACGTTACTGCTAATCTGAAGACATGAATTTAGGTTGCAGAAAGTAACTGCATTCACTAATGGCTTAGAGCAAGTGATCACATTCTCTCTGATTTCATAGTCTTACTGAAAGATCAATGTGTTTTCAGGAGCTCAGAGTTGAATTTATGATGTGGAAATTAACTTGCCTTCTTATTATTCTAACTGTGTTGGTTATTGCACCCAATTAAGCAGAAAACATCCCAAGAAAATCTGAAATGAAATGAGAGAAGTATTTCACAGCTGGACAGAGATTTTAATTGAACTGGGAAAGATGAAAACAGGCTATCTCCTGTTAAAATGTCCAACCCTCCCACCGCGTTTTAAGCTAACAGTCAAACCAACACCGGCAAATAAATACATATACAAACATACATACATATATACAAAACTCCTTAATCAGTGGTACATGAGATTAAGGGCTGTGGTATTCATCAAAAGATAGATAGATAGATAGACAGACAGATAATAGATAGATAGATAGATAGATAGATACTTCATTAATCTCCACAGAGGAAATTTGGTCGTTACAGCAGCTCCAAAAAATTAGACATTAGAAAAGAACCAGAATGGATCAAATCGAACCAATAAACGCTAACAGATGGTGGTTGAAACGTTGTGGTTGCAAATAATCTTACAGCTAAAAAATGCACTAGAGTATGTTTCTGAAAGCATTTTAGGTGAGAAATGTTCACACAGATCAACACTGCCTCGTTACAGTTCGATCCCAGTCTGGTGATAAGTCCCTGAGAGATGTAGAGAGGCCCAGCTCTCTCATTCAACTTCTATACTCTGTGTATATGTGGAGGTCTCCATACAACAATGCATGAAGTATAATCTGTGCAACAGCCCTAGAGCCAACATTTGTCCTTCAGATGAAACAACTTTTGCTGGCAAATGGGTGGGGGGCTCTGGGTGCAGGGATAATGGAGTTTAACATTGTTCATGTGTGCATAATGCCCATATTGTCATGGTACAAAGCTGGTGGAAAATCAACCAAGTTTCCCTTTAACTATAAAATTTTGGACTAATGAAAATTTAGCACCAAGATTGTTCTTTGTTTTGTTTTTTGTAGTCCAGGATTTCAATTGGACGTAGTTTTTGCATTGAGCCTGTCTCAAGACAAATTGATTCTTTAATATGCCCCCATCTCCTTTAGAAACAGCCTATTTTTTAAAAACGTGTGTGTAAGAACTGCTAGTTATGCTAATAAGTAGCTTGTGTGTGTCTGTACTTGAAAGTTGAATGGAATTCTGTGGCTCCTCTCTACTGTGATGAAACAGTCAGTAGTCCAAGGTTTATTTTGCCAAACACTGACAGACCGTAGCCTCATTTGTGCGTCTTAGACATAGTTGGTGTCAACAACACTAGGAAAGTCAGTGTTGTATTTTTGAACACAATTTATTCCCCTTCAGTGGCAGTAAACCCATGAGCCCACCAATCCCTGTGTTGTATTCAGAGCTCAAAATACTCAAAACAGTCTGACGTACAGTACGTAGTGACACACATTGTTGTTGTGTTTTCACATTATCATGCAAAACCAGCTTTTGCACATTCATCCATATTATTGAGCCTGTGCTTTGCAGCAAATCCGGATGCATGCCTGCAGGCCTTCAATTAGAGCAGGGATGCAGCGTAACTTCGACCAAAGCTGAGCCGACTTCTGTGGACACAGCCAATCACTGTTGACTACTGCGTAAACCGAAGGATGGATGGAAAACAAATAGCTTGTGATTTTCTGAATTTCCAGAATTGTTCAATGACAAGTTGGCCATATTGACCAGGAAAAAAAAAATGATATCCATGCAAAATATCAGCAGGCAGATGCAGCTACCAGATACCAGATTTAGATTTAGTATGAGGAAGATGTGTTAAGGACCAGTGTGTAGGATTTAGGGGCCTAACCTGAAGCTAAGCTACCTTAGAATGAATGTTTTATATCTATAGAATGAGCAGGTTCTCTTCCATGGACAATGTTATGATGCATCTCCATGTTTCTACAGCAGAGAATGGACAAGCTAAACACTGGCTCTAGAGAGGGCTACCGTGGGGGGTGAGGCGAGGGGTGTTCAGCTGGATGTTTTTTGGAAGCTGTTGCAGCTACATCGTTGGCAGGAGGTTAATATCCAGCTGTGCAGGCCATTTTTAATGGAGATGTGTCGCTATGTTCTATGACTAACTAGCTAACATAATGGTATAGAACCACCATTTGGACCTCATCCATTTACTTACTTTCCACCCATGAAATTTCAAATAATCCATGTACAAAATACTAAAAAAATGCAGTTGTTGTATAAATTATACTTGTCCTGAGACAAAAAATGAATATTCTTGGAGAAACAAATGTACCAAAATATTATTTAAAATACCAAATAACTCTCCAACACCCACTGAAGTGCTATTTTTCTCTTGTCCCACCTTCTTGATGACCAAATTAAATGTCAAATACAAAAGTTAATATACATTTTTTTGGGGTATGATTTTGTTTAAATATGTATTTTTGTAATTGTTAAAAAAAAAATTTAATCATCAAAATATTTCAAATATTAGTAATTATGCAATAAAGTTCTGTCCCACAACATATATGTTGCCAAAGATACTGACGCCTGAAAGACGAACATGGGAGACAAACATATCGTAGAATGTGAAACCAGCACTAAAGGGAAAGGAAATAGCTTCTCATGGCTGGTTAAGTCTAATTATAGGGAGTTAGGTTTAGTGAATGTGTTTTTATTTCTTTTCTTTTTGGTTCAGAGTCAGTAAGCTTTGTACGGGGAAGTTAGTTAAGGTTTTGTTATATTTTGGCCTTGGTCATGCTTCCTATGTTTACATCTTGGTGTTCCTTATTGTGAATAGTCTTTCTGTACATGATTTGTTGTAATTATAAATAAATTGCTCATCGTTACTTCCTCATCCTTATGTTGCATTCCCAACCCTCGACTTGGACGTGACACATGGATGATCTTATGACTTGAATACATTTTACATTGCAGTATTTAATACTTCCACAATGTATCACAATTTCCCTTCCAACAAACATTCACAACTTTCCGAGGCTGTCGCATCAAGGTCAGAATGTTTGTATGCAACGCTTTGCAAAAATTAGATCCCTATGCTAATGCAGGCATTACACCGATGGCTGTGAGGAGGTAAAGAGATTAAAACTACAGTGAAGTACTGCGTCAGAGAAATGTAGGCACAGAAAAGATGGTCAGATCCTTGAAGAAACACATGAGAGGAAGCAGAGAGGAAATGGTGGGAGAGGAAGTGCCAGAAAGACGGAGGAAATGAAAGACAGAGACAGAGAGTCACCATTGGCCCTAATGGAACAGGCTTCTGCAATGCTCTTCCTCATGTTTACACTAATGACCAATCTGAAGCAGCTTAGAAGCCACTCGAGTCTCTCTCTCTTCTTCTTTTCTCCTCATCTTTATCTTCCTCTCCTTTATTCCTCCCCCCCCTTTTCTTCTCTCTCTCTTCTTCCTTTTCATCTGCAGTTTTTCTCCTCCCCTGCTCTCTTGATGGCGATACGTCTACCTCCGTGTTTGTGTGTGTCCTCCAGCAAGTTGCCCATGCGTCTGTACTAAATACACAAAGTGAGAGAGAGAGAGAGAGA
This sequence comes from Chaunax sp. Z400, assembly GCA_037577475.1. Classification (NCBI taxonomy): domain Eukaryota; kingdom Metazoa; phylum Chordata; class Actinopteri; order Lophiiformes; family Chaunacidae; genus Chaunax; species Chaunax sp. Z400. Next base: position 32,889,663 of record CM075189.1, on the reverse strand, counting down.
GAGAGAGAGAGAGAGAGAGATAGAGAGGAAAGAGTGAAACACAGAAGGACCACAGCAATGACTGCACACACAAAGATATGCAGGAGGAGGATGGATGGTATTTCTTAAGGGGAGAGCTTGTCTGGATGCAATCATGATCTAATTGGTTGTGTTAGACCTCGAGGGGCGGAACCACAGTTCTTCACATGTCCAATTAAGCAGCAAGCAATCAAATTAAAATTGAGCAATCTGATTAAAGAAAAAAACAAAAGAAAAAAAGATGTAGATAATATTGTGTTGTAAGTACAACTAAGTGAGCAAACTAAGTTAACTTTAGTGAGTTAATCTCTGCTGGAGCTTTTATTTATCTTGGCCTCAGAGAGAACTGGATCTGTGTTTGAAACAGGCTTTTATTAAAGACAAAGTGGCGAGGCCCTGCAGCTGTCGTTCAAGACGGCGTGAACCACACTATCCCTGGTTCAAACCTCCACTGATTTCTTTTCTCTCTTTAGTGCCTGTAATAAAGACTCAAAATGAGAGAAACAAATTATATTCTATATACATATTACAGACAGGCATCATTTTATTCGTGAGGTTTTCTATTTCATCAAGTTTAAGGAAGACTTTTCCTTTTCGTCCAATCACCTGCTCTTCTGTCTGAGGACCTTTGAAAACAAACACATCCATAATACAGTCTATAGAAATAACCTCTGGGCAACGGGCAAAACGCAACTCTTCTGAAGACGATGACATCACCACCCCGCTTTGCGCATGCCTGTTGCGGTTCCTGCCAGCTTTTTTTTGCATACACTGATAGCAGACAGCCTACTATATCCAGAACAACAACAAAAATACAATGTTGTACTGTCCGTTTTGTTTGTGCTGCAGACTGAATTTATTAACGCTCCTCCACTGTACACCTCTCACATAGTTTCAAATTAAAAGCCTGCTCAAAATGAGCAATCCCTGCCAATGCAAATCATCTGCAGCAAGTTTTTCATTGCAAGGAGCTTAAAACTGATCAAAAGCAGGACAACATGGGGATGAAAATGACTGGTCCACCAAAACAGCATCATTCTTGAAAGGATGTCATGACTGTATCATGTAGCATCATGGAAATAATGCTTAATAAAAGGGCACAAATTTTAATCCAATTATGTTGCATCATTTTTAGCACATATAGTCCATCCCCTTTATTTGAATCCAGTGTTTATGAGTTTGTGATGATTAATCGATGAATTAATTCTGTGATTATGGTGACCTTGGAGAAATATTATGAAATATTTGATCTTTTCATTGATTAGAAAAAGAGCTTTAAAATAGCGGCAGGAGTGTATTTTCAGAGGTTGTATTCATCGCATAACTTTCTTGACTTGTTTGGTTATTCATTCATTTTAAATGACACTGAAATGAGAATAGTGTGTTTTCCTCACAATCGAGCCCAAAGGGAGTCTAAATAATTCAGGGGCGAGCCGCCAGACAGGGACCCTGGAGCACATTTGGAATAATAGGTGTGTACAGTTTCAGGGCCTTGAATTGGAATACTCAAACAATGTCTGTTAGCAGTTCAAACTTTCGTCCTGTGATACCAGGAAATAAGGAAGCTACGAGTCACGGAATATTGACTTGTTATTGATATATTCAATTACTTTTAATTGCTTTTGAACAAGAATGTCCTTAAACAAGTTTCAAGTTCACCAGCCATGCAAAATTGAGCTGGAGCCCAAGAGTCAGGTTCTATTGTACACATTAGTCAATTGAGTTTTTAGTTTTTGTTCTGTCCTCCTTTAAAATCAGGCATTTCTGCTGCAACAAAACATGTTTTGTTTTTTGGGTTTTACACGGACAAACTAACTAAAATGCCAGACTAAAATATTAAAACAGCATTGTTCTGAGCAGCTGTGCAGGCAGCAGTCTAAAAGTTGCCTGAAATGGAGAGTTGAGACAGAGGGAAAATGGGATGAAACAGGAGGAGCTGGGTGACAGAGATGGGACAGATAGGACAGAGACTGTAGTCACATGGAGCTGGAAACAAGATCATAGCACAGAGAGATGGAGGGAGGGGGGGGGGGCAGGAGGAAAGGGAAGAAAGGAAGGAAGGAAGGAGAGAATGGCACAGTTTAAAGGAGAAGAAAGTATTTTATTAATTCCTCATCGGGAAAAATACATTTTGAAAATTAAAGGTTCTGACAGTAGAGCATCGGAGCACACAAATAAGTCTTAATATGAATTCCATAAAATGTGCGTCATTTACAGGTCAAACACAAAATGCTTTTAGAAGTGAAGACAACATCCTTCGTCCGTCTTAGCTGCTACTTGTATTATTATGAATAGAAAATACTGGTCCAGTATTCATCAAAAATCTCTTAAGGTGTGATAAACCGCTACATCACATTGTAAGAAATATATGCCTCTTGATAGGCGGACGTTTAATTGGTCCACCTTCTTTGATTCGCTTCTCAATTAGCATGCTATGTGAAGTCATATTACCAACAACCAAGATGCACAGACTGCTGCAGTGTGACACTTCCCTCAAGCTCTGTGCCAGATATGTCAGCAATAGAGTAATTGCAGACCCAAACCACGTGCTAACGTAACAGGCTAGGTGAGGTTTTTATCAGAAACATTTCTCTCATGCTGACGCCGTCTCCTTTTTGCTCATCTCATAGTTTTGAGTTCTTACAGTGCTCCTCTCTCTCTGCTGGGTTTGAAGCTGTTTTCATTTATGTACTCTTGCAGTCCGTGTACATCCACAGATAATAATCTATACTATAATGTGAGGACTAAAAGGACTAAAAGAGAGCACCATATACAGGTTCCTGTATACATATATTCATTTACATTAACTCTACATATATGTGTACAGATCATGTAAAAATGCTTTTTTTTCTGTCACATATCTGTCTTTTTTCAATCACTTTCTCTATTTTTAACCTGCAAACCTCGACTCAAATGTAACATGATCAGTAGCTGGGCCCTCCTCCTTTATCTTCTCCGTCTTTGTCAGCTTTCATTTGTCATTCTTTCATGCTTTTGCACATTTTCATTCTCACGCTCTCTTTGTCTCCCTGTCTGTCAAATGAACACACTCATTCCTTTTGTCGTGCATGCTCACTGTCACATTTAAAAACATTTGTCTTCCAGATTCCACCCATCTGTGTGCTCCTTTCTTACCCTGTCCCCCGTATCGTAGCACTTTCTTTCATTTCTTCTCCCTCCTCTTCTGATCTCTCTCTCTCTCCATTCGTCCTTGGCTCATGTTCTCCTCCTTATAGCTTTCTTTTATTCTTTCTTCTCCATGTTTCCCAGGGCAGTACTGGGTGAGAGGGATCCCCAGGGCCCAGTCTTTTTCATTCCTCTATCCCCTCCTTGTTGCTTTCTCATTCATCTCTCTCTGTCTTCCCCTCTTTAAAGCCAGAATACGGAGGATAATGATACAGATGGTATTCATGTAGCCAGTTCCCATGGTGACTACACCATTGCAGTGCAGGGAAAGGCAAAATAGCTGACTGTCAGTCGCAAAGAGGTTCACTCACCGTAAAAATTCAAGAGACATAAAAGTTAAATCACTGCAGGTTCTTTAGAGCCATATCAATATATTGAGTGTGTATTGACTTCACCATCAGGCTGGTGGTGATGAGTTGTCTTTTTATGGATGTAGGTGGAGGCTGGTGTTGTTTTGCAACATACAGAACCAGGATGATGCAGAATGTATTAAAAAAAAGTCTAAATATATATATATATATATATATATAAGCATGTTTATATATATATAGCCCACAATTAATCTTTGTGGGCTATGAAAGGGGTCACGCAGCCATATATATATATATATATATATATATATATATATATATATATATATATATATATATAGGGTTTCCCACCCCCTTGATTGGTCTCAGCCCATTTAGGTTTTCCCTTTTTTTTAGCATATTCTTGTCTATAACATACATTTGTATGGTAACATTTCATTTTAATATTTTAAGTAATTTTGTAATAAAAAAAGACTTTTATACCGCAACCTTGTTATTTACTTGTTGATTACATTTGTTTAGCCTGGTTGACTTACCATATTTTGTATAAATAAACTTGTTCTTTATTGTGAAACACGTCTCCATCCTTTCAGTGCACAAACCTTTGTACCTCGTTGAGTGTAAAGGTCATTAACTGGTAATCATCCTCATCAATATTTCCTGGAGTTTCCAGGTGGCGTTGTTGGTCTATTCCCATACATATGTACTTCAGAAAACACACTTTCATCCCCTCGCTTTGCCACATTAACATGCAGATCAAGGAAATCAACGTAGCAAGCTCAGTTTTTGGACCTTGCTATTTCTAAAAGCCTGTGTACAGCCATGTCTGGCAGGTGTGTTGTGCCCAAACATGTTTATCGTAGACCATGATTATGTGATTTTAGGATTATTACATGACATTTATTTGTATGGCAAAACTGCAGCTTACAGTTCTGCCGTGTCCTCAGAGACTACATTATGGAGGGTCCCTTTGTATGTACTGTCTGATTGGTTTGTAGTTTACTGATAGATCAGCAGCCGATGTTACCTCATATTCCTTTAACACTCATATGTCACAGTATTGTTTATAATTCACAGTATGTTCAGATGAAAACCTTCACCATGACTCATTTGTCTAATAATGAACACACACTCCACATGTTGTTTTTAAATTCTTATTGTCTTTACTAAATATTAAGTATAACTACCATTATAATACAGTCTATTTACAATATACTTACAATCTATATGCAATACATTTACAATCCATTTGGAATATATTAAAATGTAATCATGATAAATTTAGTCTATTCACAATACACAATATTCACAATCTAATTAGAATATATTTAAATCTAATTATAATACAATCTATGTTGATTATTTTTATAATCAATTTAAGTTGTCTGTCTTATTTATATAGTGCCAAATCACAAAAAATTATATCAAGGCCCTTCAAGAAGAACAGTTTAGACCGACTCTTTATTCTAAACAGACCCAACAATCCACCACGAGCAAGCACTAGGCGACAGTGGCGACGAAAAACTTCCTTTTTCAAAAAGGCAGAAACGTCGAGCAGATCCGAGACTCATGGTGGGCGGCTTTCTGCTTTGACCGGTTGGGGTGAGAGAGATAGAGAGAGAGAGAGAGATGAGGAGAGAGAGATGAGGAGAGAGAGAGAGTGAGAGAGATGAGGAGAGAGAGAGAGAGGAGGGAGAAAGATGAGGAGAGAGAGAGAGAGAGAGAGAGGAGAGAGAGAGAGAAGAGGAGAGATGAGGAGAGAGAGATGAGGAGAGAGAGAGATGAGGAGAGAGAGAGAGAGAGAGATATCTACAATCTATAATATACTTATAAACTATATATCAAATATATTTACAATCTACATATAGTATAAATATTAATAATACTATTCTATTTGAATATAAGTAGAACATTTTTCAATCTAATTATAATATATTTAAAAATAATTATAACATACTTATAACCTATATCAAATATACTTACCATCTAATTATAATATATTTAAATATAATTATAACATACTTATAACCTATATCAAATATATTTAACATCTAATTCTAATATATTTACAATCTATTTGTATCTATTTAAATCCTGAGTTGAGGACGTCGGTCTCACTGCAACACCTGCAAACACACAAAAACAGTGACTCCCATTAGTTTCATACTGAAAGTCTAAGTGTCCTCATTCCTCCTCCACAACCTGAAATTATTGTGAATGTGAAGTCTGTGTATTTTAACAATCTGTGATCTAACTTCATCAAATGTCATGGAGTTACATGGAATGTCAGATAAAAACACTGAGATGAACAGAAATATTGTCTCACCTTAAAAACAGGAGGAGTCCGGCCCCGAGTCGGTCCGCCTCTTCTTGGTCTACACAGAAACACAGAGGACATTTTTCACTGACTTTGTTTCATCAGCTCTGGTGTAGTGATGGAAACATGTTGAGTTTGAAGTCAGCACAGTGAACACATATACATACACTGTTGGGGGTCCAGTCCGGGTACTGCAGCTGGTGGAGGCGTTTCAGTCTGTAGGACTCCTCGAAGTACCTCTCCTGCTCTTCTGATGACATCGCTGTCCACTGTCAACACACAACCACACACTGTCAGCACAAACACCCATACACAACTACACACACCTACAGAGGCCTGCTGCACATTAACATGTCAACAGATGAATAATGTGAAGACTGTAAACCCTCAGTTTAAATATCTTCTCTGTACATGTGACAGTAAATGTAGATCATCTCTGAAAGCAGACACACTCACCCTTTCTCCCAGGACCATGGAGACGGTTCTGCTGTCACCCTTGCTCAGCTCGGCCTTGACTACTGGCCGCTGCTCCACACTGAAAAGCATGAAGGCGTTCGGTGGCTTTTTGATACGACCGTCGTCGTATCGGCTCTTACGCTTTCTTGTTCTACAAGAACAAAGCACAATACAGGGAAGGAGGACACATGTTAAACTGTGAGAGTAATTTTAGAGGGCAACAGTAAAGTAAGAAGAATACAAGACATGAGTAAAATCCTTGTCTGTGCTGTGTTGTACATTTAAACCTATTAAAAGACATTGACTATAATAATATTCTGTCTGACATCATAGATTAATAACACCTGTAATCAGACAACAGCTGCAAGAAATCAAACATTAAGAGTCTGTTTTTATGGTCCACTACCACAGATCATGAGCCAATCACAAGAGAGAAAGGTACATTTTGACCTAAACTGGACAGACAGCACTTACTTTGTAGTGGAGGTGATTAGATGGGGAGCAGCAGACACAGGTGGAGTGAGGGGGAGTCTGGCAGTCCCGTACACCACCCTTCCATCCCTACACAGATAGAGAGAGACAGAGATATTTCAGATCAGAGGAAGAGTGTGTGAAGAAACAAAGAGAAGCTCAGCAGCTGTGTTCACTCATGTATGTGTGTGTCTGTGTGTTACTTACAGATAACCAACAGGATGGTTTGGTGTCATCGTCGGCGGGATCTTCACCTCTGGTCTGTTGTCATACTGGAGACACAAACACACACAGGACAGGTGATCAGACAAGCTGCAGTGAGGTCATGTGACTAAGGTGTCAGAGTCAGAGAGAGTCTTATTGATGAGTCCCAACCTCATTAAAACAAACTTTAACCTCTAACTCTGGTTATCAACAGTGATCTGGTCTGTCTGATTCTCACTGGTGGATGCTACTGGTATTACTAAATAACTGGTCACAGACTCCTGTCAAACTGCTACAAACCTGTTTCACATCCAGTCACATCACTAAAAGAAAATCTGATGCATGTTATTGATTAATTGATCTAATACACCTGCAGTTCAGTCCAGTTTTAAGGTGAACTTGACACCTGAGAATCTGCAGCAGACAGTCTAAAAGCTTTACTTAGGATAAATACACAGTTTATTAAAAGGCTAACGACTGTACAACTTTAGAGAGTGTTTAACCAGGGTCTTACTTTGTGTGGAGGAGCTGCAGGGTAGAAGGAACCTGCTGCCCAGAGAGGGTCCTCAATGAAAGGGTTTTGAGGAGGAAGAAGAGGTTGAAGGTCGAACGAGCCTGCTGAAGGGTCCTCAAAGTAGGGATTTTGAGGAGGAAGAGGAGCTGCAGGGTAGAAGGAACCTGCTGCCCGGAGAGGGTCCTCAAAGTAGGGATTTTGAGGAGGAAGAGGAGGTGCAGGGTAGAAGGAACCTGCTGCCCGGAGAGGGTCCTCAAAGTAGGGATTTTGAGGAGGAAGAGGAGCTGCAGGGTAGAAGGAACCTGCTGCCCGGAGAGGGTCCTCAAAGAAGGGCTTTTGAGGAGGAAGAGGAGGTGCAGGGTAGAATGAGCCTGCTGAAGGGTCCTCAAAGAAGTGATTTTGAGGAGGAGGAGGAGGAGGACCAGCTGCAGGTTTGAAGAGGGCTGCTTCCAGCTGGTCCATGAGCTCCTCATATGTCAGGTACTGTGAAGGGAGAGGGAGGGTTAGCCAGCCATGATACACACACTGAAAAAATAATTTCAAAGACCAAAAGTCATCCTAATTGTTAACAAGCTTTGCTGTAAACCAACACAACACATTTTCAAACACAGAACTGGATTTATGATTCCACTGGCTTACCTGTTCCTGGCTCTGGAACCCATCAGTGTTGATGGGAGCAGCCTGTTGGTTGGTCTGTGCTGGAGCTGCTCCCAGGTGGAGGCACTGACCACCTCCTTCCTCCAGAGAGGAAATGAGTTGAGGGTCCTCGTAGTTGGTTTGTGGAGGACAAGGAGAAGGAGGAAGAGTTTGGGGATCCCAAAACGTGTCCCCCAACAGCTCACACATCTCCACCTCCAGTTCGGAGAGTACACCTGCTCCGACCATCTCCTCCAGAAAATGCTGCAACTCAGCAATGTCATCCATCTGATTGGCAGATAAGAGAGATGACAGAATGCTTAATACTACTACTAGTACTTACAATAATAATAACAGAATAATAATCATTATTATTGATTATCAGGAAGCATAAACACATCTCCATAATAAGAGTCTATGACTACAAAAAAATAACATGATGTTAAATAAATATTATGGAACACAAAACTAAACAACAATATATAAAGTCATTTGTTTCAGTATTTAGAGATGCTGATGATTCAGTAGTAATAATGTAATAATGTATGGTGTAACTTTGAAAGGAGCCAATCTGCAGGATGAGTACTTTTAATTTTAAGCTATTTGGCTGATAACAATCTCTAGACTTCACTTAGTAAAATGGTGGATTTTAACAAGCAGAATTACTGCAGGTACTTCTACTTGAGTAAAGTCTGAATACTTCTTCCACCAGTGGGTCATGAGTATTAAACCATTAGCCAACATCCCAGTTGTGTTATATTGGCTAAATCTACATTAAGACTGATGAAAAATGTTTGCTAAATGTGGATAAACATTTACATTTTTTATTAAACTGTGTGCTGACAGGGTCAGATGTATCTAAATTAGCATTACAGTTAGGCATTAGCATTAGTTCAGTGGTCAGACTGTTAAGCTAAAACACCACAGTCAAACTGAGCTAAAACCAGTTTCTTCTGACTAAAACTTTACTAAGATTGATAAAACTTGTTTGCTAAATGTGGAAAAACATTTACATTTTTATTTAACTGTGTGCTTCCAGAGTCAGATGCACACTAAATTAGCGTTAGCGTTAGTGTTAGCATTCGCGTTAGCATTCGCGTTAGCGTTAGCATTCGCGTTAGCGTTAGCATTCGCGTTAGCATTAGTTCGGAGGTTAAACTGTTAAGCTTAAAACACCACGGTCAAACTGAGCTAAAACCAGTTTCTTCTGACTAAAACTTTACTAAGATTGATTAAACATGTTTGCTAAATGTGGAAAAACATTTACTTTTTTATTTAACTGTCTGCTTACGGGGTCAGATGTATCTAAATTAGCGTTAGTGTTAGCATTAGTTCATTGGCTGTTTTAAAACGCCACAGTTAAACTACTGTAGGTCAAATTTCTTTCACTTACCTTCGGCTTTGAACGAAGTTGTAGGTCACCAACAATGATCGGTTTTCTCGCAAATATCCAACAGTTGTTTCTCTGTCAAAAATGTGTGTAGCTTTCACTGCAGAGTCTGCTGATGAAAGGGGCTGAAAGAATCCCCACTGACACCTTTTATAGGAATGTCTCTGTCGTCAAGGCAGAGACATTGATTGACAGGTCCAACTGACCAATCCCTGAAATAAAGGGATTTAATTTAATTTTAATCTATTTTTCTTGAAAAAAACAACCTGCCATTTATCACAAACTTAGTCAATATTTGTATTTAATCAGGGGACACCTCTCATTTAAGTTTTTTTTGTGTGTGTGTGTTGGTAGCCATTTTGACATAATGTAATGTAATGTAACTCTGCCACCCTGACTAAGAGTTTATTTCCTGGTATATTTTCAGCCTCAAACACATGAATTCAAACTATTTGTGAAGTGGTTTGTTTTCTTTCTAGCTGAGCGACTAGGGCCTAAACACAAACAAGGGATTTTCTCTAGGTTTGTCTGACTGACTGGTGAAGCCTCAAATTAGATTCAATTTTAATGTTGAATATTTTAATGCATTTTTGCAGATGTGGATGATGGATTTCCCCCCTCCCCCCATCACCTAGATCTAAATCGTTTCAATAAGGGATCTCTTTGTCAGCGTAAAGTGGACAAACTATTACAATCAATAATTAGTTCATTTGGCTATGAGTATTTGTAAAAAAAATGTGAATCTATCCTTAAAGATCTTTATAGTTTTGTTTGAGTTTTGAAAGTTCGTGGAACGTTGTACATCAGGCACAATGTGCCAATATATGACTGAAAATGTCTTTAAAACCAAAAGAAGATGAATACATTACTGCACATATTTATCATCTGAACTAAACTCCTATTTCCATCAGAACAAACTGACAGTTTCCATGAAACCAATAATTTTCAAAGTGAGTGATTGGAGTAAGGTTAAAATGAAGCACATGCACAAAAGCATGGTGTTAAACAACAATCAAGTAACCAGAAGTGTTTATCTGAGCTGCAGTGACCTGACAAAAGTCACACAGGCCTGCACAAACATCCATGTAAGACACGTACAGACACACAAACATTTGCTGATGTCAACATTGTGAATAGAGTGGCCCATGGTGGCGGTGGGGTTATGGTATGGGCAGGCATATGCTACGGACAACCAACACAGGTGCATTTTATTGATGGCATTGTGAATGCACAGAGATACCGTGACGAGATCCTGAGGCCCATTGTTGTGCCATTCATCCACCACCATCACCTCATGTTGCAGCATGATAATGCACGGCCCCATGTTGCAAGGATCTGTACACAATTCCTGGAAGCTGAAAACATCCCAGTCCTTCCATGGCCTCCATACTCCCCGGACTTGTCACCCATTGAGCATGTTTGGGATGCTCTGGATCGGCGTATAAGACAGCGTGTTCCAGTTCCTGCCAATATCCAGCAACTTCGCACAGCCATTGAAGAGGTTTGGACCGACATTCCACAGGCCACAATCAACAACCTGATCAACTCCATGCGAAGGAGATGTGTTGCAATGCGTGAGGCAAATGGTGGTCACACCAGATACTGACACTTCAGTGCCTATAAATGTCTCTTTTCAAGATAAAACTGCACATTTTAGAGTGGCCTTTTATTGTGACCAGCCTTTCAAAATTTATTTATATATATATATATATATATATATATATATATATATATAGGGCTGCATGACCCCTTTCATAGCCCACAAAGATTAATTTAACTTTTTTTTTTAAATCAATTAATGCCTGTGTTCCTAAAAATACTGTTGGGGCCCATGTTCAGGCTCCAGTATGGACCCATAGACTCCTGTGTAACAACATGCTTTCATGATGTGAGCGCTAGTAAAAAAACGAATTTTTAATCTGGCTCCCTGTCCCAAACATTTTGCAACACCTCCTCCCCTAGAGTTTTCTCAGTGAGAGGGATTTGTAAATTACACACGCATCATAAAAGCAAAGAACATGAGCCAAGAAAGGCAGAGCAGGGAAACACATGGCTGTATTGTCAAGAGCTACCTCTAGTTATTAAAATAAATAGAATAAAGAGAATAACTGCAACACTATATGTCCTGATTGTTTGTTAACATTACTATAAATGATATTCAGTAATTGATGTAGAAGAAAAATGCTTTGTGTCTTTAGTCACATGTGATTGAATCATGTGATTGATGCATGTTGATTCATTAGTCAGAGTTAGAAAAATCCTAAAGTCACTTTTCAGGGTTACCCTTGTCGGTCCATCTGTACATAATAGATGTGATAGGAGGTATGGTCTAATCATAGCTCCTCATAAACTGATGGACAGAACCCAATGAAATCTCACACATGCTTTATAATGGCCCTAAAGATCTGCACCTCATAATCATTTTCAATGTGCTTATTTTAATTTTTTAGGCACATTTGAAATGTGAAAATGAGTGATAAATAGTACAATGTGAGTTTATGGTCGCTCCACTTCAGCACAAACTGAGTTTTTCCACCATCCACTGTGCAATGAGCCGTAACATCTGTAACATCTGTGCTACACATTTCTGCAGAGTTCCAGCCATCAGCATCATCAGCATCCCAACTGTCTGGTCGTATAAGTTTAGCGGTAGTCTAGACATCATCAGTTGTTTCAGTAGGATATTAATTTTGCTCTGGTTTTTATTGCCTTGTCCAGGTGTTTTCAATCATGCACAAACAAATCTCACCAACACCATCATTTACTCTGAAATGCACCAATGACTGTTTTTTCTATGTTATGACTAAATGATGGTTATTCATGATTTTACATGTTTTGGTTTTGCATACTTAAAAAGTCATTTCTATTTATCACATGCTTGTTTGTTTCAATAGATTAGGGCTAGTGAAAGGAAAATATTGGGTTCTTAAAAATATGCATTTTTAAAGTTCCTCAATATACATAATTAATATGCTTGCTAAGTCAATAACTTTGTCTCTTCCTGTTTCTTACGATAGGGGTGGACACCCCAGTGCTCTGGTGATATTCTGCCCCCAATTTGTTTGAAATCGACAGGTAGCCATATACCTCATTTAAGAAATATTTAAGGGCAAGTTTGACCATGAAAAGCAGCTCTATATTTTTTTATGGATGGGTCTTAATTCTCCCCCAAATTTATAACCACCATCTCCCAATTCCAATCAGCCCCACTCTCAATCTAGACATTATATAGCCACTGGAAATTAACGTTATGAAACAGCCACCGTAAATACACTTCTAATTATCCCTGGCCAATCCCTCAGTGCACTCTGACTTGTAATAACATCATAAACTCTGGAGAGCACTCAGTGCTATGGGCGCAGGGGTGAGAATCGAACAGAGATCGCTAAAATAGAGCCGTAACCCGCTTCACAAATTCATTGATGGAGAATCTCCACTGATTGTTACTGCCGTAGCAACTGATTGATGGCCAGGACAAAGGAGTAACAAGCAAAGACAATAAGGGTAAAAAGACATGGTGCAGCGTTTAGAGTATGAGAACAACAAGTTTATGAGTTTACAACTAACTAATATTTTTCATTTTATCTATTTTTTTCTGTTTCATTCATTTGATCTCGATACGTTTTCATAATTAGTGCACAAAAATAAGACACCACTATGATGTCACTATGCAATTTTGATTAAAAAAATATATCTAAAAATTGGTTTTGTCAATCATGATAATTAGATAATATTTTGCATCTTTCAAACTGTGTTTATAAAATTCTTATATTGTAGTAGCTTGCTCTTGTTACTAGGATATTAATTGTTCCCTAATGAAATAAATTGAAACAACACGTGTCAGGAAAATACAGTATGTTAAATTTATTTAATTAAAATTGAAGCATTCAGGGAAAAACCACGTCTTTGATGATGTACTTGGTGACAGCGTTTGTTATGTCCTGCCATCTGTTTCTTTTCTCATCACCAGGCATTGTTTGGTACAACCTTGTAGACTGATTCAGCCAAACCTTTCTGAGTGTGTTTTTATTCTGGTACCTTGGCTGGTTTAGGCTTTTCGTGGTCAGCTGATTCCCGAAGCTTTTCATATTCTGAGCTGTAGATTGTTCAGAGATGCTGGACCAAGAGAGTCATGAAGCTGTCTGACAGCAACCAGTCTTTTCAGCAGCATCCCTCTATTCAAACCCAAACCACCGCCATGCAAGTGAGGGCTAACCACGTTTCACAACTAAGTCTAATGATGTGGATGGCCAGGACGGTGATGTCCCTATTTTGTTTCCTGAGGCTGTTCGTTCTTTCATTTTTCAGTCATGCTAACCTGAACTTTGTGGTGCAGTGACCATGCATGCTTACCTAGGACACATTGGCACGCTCTCAGGTTGCATGCACAGTAGTCTGGCCTCCACAAGGCAATGAATGCATGGACTTAGAATGCAGGTTTTTGATTGGATTTTGCAGAGTAAGTGACATACTAGACGTCAGCTCACACATTGTTTAAATAACCATCAAATTGCACATATTGCACACCCCTAACTGCAGCATGTCCAGAGCAGAGGTATCTGTGATCATCTAAGTACACTGTCTACTAATAATACTAATATAATAATACTAATACCATTCTTTGTCTGTTGCATCTGCGGCCCAAGCCCAGATACAAGTGGAAGAAAATGGATGGATGGATGGATGGAAGTACACTGTCTAGACTGTACCATCCTAGCTCACTATTAAAATGTATGGCTAGCCTGACTCTAATATAGCATTAGTTTGAAGGCCAAGGAGCATATCATCAGCTAACTACAACATTTTGTGGGGCTATACCTACACAGACAGACAAACACACAGACAGATAAACATCTGAAATTAAACAATTACAAGTCATGCTTTTTCATGGTGTTGTCTTCAACGTAGAAGCAGCACAGCCCCCCCCACTGAGCTGTGTGGACACTGACTGTCACTCTTTGACTCCTTACGGATTTATAGGCCAATTAGTGCACTCAAGTATGAAGTGACTGCCATGAGGTCAGAATTGCAGGCAGACAGCTTACAGTTGGCTAATCATCCAAAACTCTCTTCTCTTTAACAGAGAAGTGATCATCACACGAGGGACGACCACGAGATCAGTGCTCATCTATTATGAAGGCCTCTGTGGAGAGGCTGGCAAACCCCCAGTCTCTGTCATAGAGAAAATAACCCTGTAGAGTTCAATGCTAATTTTATGCAAAGCAGATTGAGTGCAGAAGTTAAATGTGGAGAGAGACAGCGAGGAAGTCATTGTGTGTGGCCGGCTGCCATACTGTAATATAGAATCATAGTAGAGAATAAAAGAGTTCAGAAGGTCACTAAGATCAAATAACGGGCTGTAATTTAGATAAGTCACCTGGTCAGATCAGTCTGATCACATTGTTTCCATAATGGGATATGCCAGTGCAGTTCAAAGGAAACGTTCAGCATTATATTCCATCTTCCTTTATCCTTCACTTGTTCGGTCATATCCGTGGCACTGCCCAGTCATTTTGTCTGCTGAGAAACATCCGTCAAAAAAGACCGCAGAGAGCAGAGCAGCCAGATTAGTTATCATCATTCATCATGCTAATGTGAATGAGATACAATCCATACGACTGACCGTGTCGGCTGGATCCAAATCATGCTAAATGTCATTTGGACTTAACAACCTAAACTAAATGTGATACTGATACCAGAAACAAATGAGTTCTATTAAAATGAAAGATAGAATAACAAGACATTCATCATATTGTGTGATTACAATGTGGTTAATATTATATACCTGTTTCCATCCTGCTGTCTTCTTATACTAACAATGGTCCACTATCACTGATTGAACTCAGCTGGGGGAGCAGGCAGCAGAACTGTGCTCAGCAGCCTCTACTCACATCATGACAGAGGTTCAGAGACCAAAAGAGGATGCTGACAGAGAAAATCACAGTGTGATCATGCAAAAGGCAAGAGACAAGAGTAAATATTAAAATGTTTTTTTAGTTGCTGGTGACTTTTGTGAAGGACAGAGCCTGGCAAAATAAAAGGCTAGAAGACAGACGCTGAGCTGACCTTCCTGCTGTGGGTCCAGTCAGTAATATCATAGAGCCTGCTGTGTCCTGTGTTGTTGATGTTTGACTGTTGAGGCACAGTTATTGACTCGCTATTGTGATCACAATTAATCTAATCCTTACAAATGCATGTGTAGCTGTATTTATTTACAGTGATGTATAAGTGAACTGAAAACTGAAACTGTAGGAACACCAAAACCCCCAAAAATACCAATTCTTGCATAACACTGCTTTAACAGAACACCCAGAGGGATAAATGCAAATTTATCTTCCCTGCTCTGTAACTGACTTGACCAGCAGATTGACTGATGACAGATGATGTGTCGTACATTTTAAAAGCAGCGACTGGTGACTTGACAAACTGAGCTGCAAACACCATCAGCCAGCTTGAGTCGAGCAGAGACACACCACTTTACATAGCTGCAACCTTCACTTAAAGTGTTTAAAAATGATTTTGTCTCACTGTAATTCTGAATGATTTAAGGCTCACAGAGTAGTGACTCAGCTTGAGCATTCAATGTTAGATATTTAGATGGATAGATAAATAACAAGACAGACAGAACAAAACAGCCGTCAGAGAGTGCAAACCTCCTCCAAGGCAGTTTGGCATCTCCTGTGAAGCTCACCTCTCCCTGTGGCGCACCTTTTTCTAAACAAATGGTAATGGAGCTCACCTCCATAGGAGCCTGGTGTCCTCTGCTGGCTGGAGGCCTGCAGGTGCAGCTCTTCTTTGCTCATCTCCCTGATGAGCATCTTGAGTAGCCATGAATCATGAACAATCATCGATCCGGTTCACCACCAACATCCGACTGGCTCTTCTCTGGACCATAACCTTCCTCTATAAAAATGTTCAATCATGAGAGACTAGTGGTTTCAGTAAATTTGATTACATTAGATGATATATGGTGGGTCAGAAAGTCTTTGGCGTTTAGGCTCTTAAGGGAGATTGAGATCGAAGGGCATCTGTCCTGAGCAGCAGCAATGACAGACACTGGTGGTGGTGGTGGCTGGTGACCCCGCTGAAGCTGATGAATGATGAAGTTGTGAAGACTGGGGAATGATGGGGAGGTGGAGGGCATGCAAAAGAGAGGAGCCAGATGATAGGCTGAGTGCTATAGGATAGATGTGAACAGCTGATATCTCAAATGACAGCTCCAGCTCATGAGAGCAGGAAATTAAGACTGAGCATGCATGAGAGGTGTGAACAACAGACTAACATGAGAAATAAAGCATAACCCAAGTGTGCAAAGGTGTAGTCTTCCTGACTGAACTTTCATTACAGCTTCATTTGATCAAAATCGGAGTAATCCAGCTAACAGACAAACAAACCAGTGCTAGCAAAATCATAGCCTCCTTGTCTGAGGTAATGATCACCGGAGATGTTTTGTTTTGTATTAACCAAAAATTCATGTCACCGATGTAGCCTGGAATTATCCTCCAGCAAATGTGTTGAAGAGAAGAATTTGGTCTATATGAGACTGTGATGAACTCCATGCACCACATCTCTACAACAGGCTTTATAAGGTCCACAGTTTTCTGTACAGTGTATCTCATCTGGTGTCAGTACATCTAAGAGTGTAAGACGTTGCTGGAGAAGAACTCAATTTATGCTAATTTACAATTGCTTTGGCTCATTAACCTGAGATTTATCATCAACCTCATTAGGAGTGTGGTGCAATACATGAAGCTAAGGAGGCAGAAAGTTTAGTAAATAAACTGATCATTTACCACAAATTACATGTTTATGTACTTGTAAAGACATTTAGCCCCATCCTGTTTTTTTCTGTCTGTCTCTAGCAAATTAAATGCTTCAATTTGTTATGATTATTTATAATATTTTTTTATAGTAAGTATATATTTAGAGTGATTTTATGTATTTCTAGTCAAATACGGCAAACGTTTCTTTCTACTGTCTGATGACTTACTTTTAACCCTAGTCTGTTTTAAGATCACAAGATGTTTTAGTTTTAGGATGCAACGGGCTGAAACACACTAAGAACTGTGCTTCCTGCTGTGTACAGTACATGCACCTATGGTATGGAAGTGAGGGAGACACACTGTGTGTGTGACAGAGATTGTAGACACATGGATGGACTGTGTACGGTACATACTGTGCATATGGCAGAGCGCATACGCTCTCAGTTGTACTTTGAAGAGGAGCCATCTTCTAGCTTCCATTCAGCAGGAGGCCGTTCACGTCCTCCAGGAGCTGCAGCGAGCCTGAGTGCTGCTAAGTGTTCAGCAGCAGCAGTCATTTGTTAGGAACAAGGACACGACTTTCTCAGTGGGTGTCATACAAATGGCAGAAAGATGTGTTAAATGTACATCACAACATCTGAGAGTCATAAACATGGACCCTTACTGTAGATATACAGTACCAGTCAATAGTTTGGACATACCTTCCCTTCCACTTGAATGGGAAACTGTGTCCAAATTTTTGACTGGTACTGTATTTCTGCAGACATTGACACTCAGAGCTGCTGGTTGTAAAGCATCTCCACATTCACATGTTTAAAATGTTCTTTATATTTCAAAAGCAAAACAAAAGCAACAAAATATTTCAGTTGGTTTCTTTATCCAAATAAATGCGCTCTTCCTACATACATACAGTAGATCTGCCCTGATTATATCAATCCCATTTCTTAGTTTTGATGATTATTTTTTTTAACCCACATCCATAATGAATTGCAGATTTATTTAGCAGCTGCAAAACAGCTTGTCTGTAAAATGTTTTAAAAAAAAACTAAAAAACTAAAAAAAAACTTGTGCAAACAGCTCAGCTTTCTTTGCCTTTTTACTGCTGTACAATTCATGAATTATCAAGACAAGAGTTCTCCTTGAGGGTGGCTGATCCAAACTGGATAAAGCCTTGAAGCCCCTGGTCTTCACCATTGGTAATGGGCCTGTAGTCCATGGCGATCCATGTGGTGATTGCATTGGTTAGCTTCGTGGTTGTCGCTCTGTTCACAGACCTGCCCCGGCTACACTCTGCCAGTGTCTCAGTGCTAGCTAGGTTTTCTCTAAATATCCATCTAGAGGCTATTTTAAATGAAATTTGCTGTTCAGTGTCTCCTGAGTCATTATGTCCCCTGCGTTTGCCACAGGTTTCAGTAATACGCCCAGGTGAAAAGCCATGCTGGAATTATGGCAGGAAATTGGGGTTAAACTAACAGGAGTGTTAATGTGTTAACATTGACAGCCCTTCTCCGTTTTGATGTGAACTGTCAGAGACTGTAAAAACGTGTTAAAAAGGCTCACATGATTGTAGTCTTCTCTCAGGGACATGTTGTACATCTTTGATCCTGTCTATAATATCAATCAGATGTAGACAACAGTTTTCAGATACTATACTTTAGAACTCCATCGGACTCTTTATCATTCTCCAAAGGGAAATCTTTAACTACACAAACACTCAAATCGTATGTTTGTCTTGACAAATCTGTGTATGTTATAGTCATTCTAGCAGCATACTGAATCTCCATTTTACTTTATTGGCTCGTTAGTCTTGATGGACAAAGAAGGAAAAATGGAAGCAGGCTTTAAGTAGAATTATGCCCTATAACTACAATAATCTCTCCCCTCTGCTGTTCTCTCTTTTTTCCATGTTTAGCTGTGTAATTGAATACATTCCATTTCCCACAGAGGCCTGCAGCCTCTTTTCTCCATCTTCTTTTTGACACGTGTCTCCTGTGCGACCTCCACTTTACAATCACTTTCAGATCCCCCACCCCCAATAAGGAAACATCTGTAGATATGAAACATTTCCATTTGGGAAATAACATTCCGATATCAATTAAAGAACGGGGAGGAACAAATGACAGCTGCCACCGATGAGGGAGTTCAGAAATCTCCGTATTTTCCCTTAACCAAAGCTCTTGAAACGGTCCTCCCAGGTGTATTTTTTTCTGTGTCAAACCATGAAATCTAATGAATCCCGTGCAACAAAGTCCCCATACTACTTCCTTTAATCTTTAATTTGATGCCTGACTTTTGTGACGACCGCTGTTGTACAATCACACTCTAATTTCCCCCCAAAGCAAAATTTGCCCAGTCTCATGACGCACAGGCACCAATGATTAAGTGTGAGCAATTACTATTTGAATAGGGAGCCTTCCCTCTCTCCTCTCCTCACCCTATTGAACACAGACTAGCTATTAATACCGAGGCACGACGTTGTCTTTGTGCATCCTTTCACTTTAAGTGGATTTCTTTATTCTGTAAATGGGGCACAACACTAATGTGAACAGTCTGCATGAGTTAGAACCCAGTTTACGTCAACAGAAAAATGTAGCAAATGCACAAAGAAATACACACATTCAATTACAAAGTTATTGTTCTTTTTTCTTACAGGAGACAAATGACAAGGGGGATTGATTGTCTAGTAAAACCCAGCTCATCAAACAGGAACCTTCAAGTGGCAGCTTTGACTGATTAATACGGCAGCATCTCACTGCCGTTTGTCATCATCTCATGATTGTTTCATTGTTTTTTTGGGTTTTATGTACTTTTGAAAGGCATAGAGGATAATTTGAAGTCGAATTACGTCCCTCATCACTGTCTCAATCATCGCCATCATTACTATTTCATTATTCCAGACATACAGTATCAAACACGTATTTTGATAACACAATGTACACTATTTGTCCCATAACTCAGAAAATAGAACATTAAATTATGGTGCTGTACAAAATGAGATCTTAAAAAGAAAAAAAAATAATACAGAAAAAAGGAATGTGACAAGAGAAAGTCAAACATTCTTATCATGATTAGCAAAAGATAATGGATTTTTTTTTTATTGCTCTTGCGTTAAAGTCCTTTACACCAGGGGCCATTAACTATATTTATCCAGATGATTTTAAGCATATGGTGTGGGGCCCACACTTAAAATTAAAAATAAATATTATTAACTCCTATAAATGAATAAATTGTCTCCTAAAAAACATGAGAAATCCAGTAGAATAACAAGATACATCTGGAAAACTGGAAAATGCTCTCTGACCTCCACCAAGGAGGTCGTATCCCAACAAAAAAAAAAAACCAAAAAAAATCAACTTCAGAATCTCAGGAATTAAAAACAACTTTCAGACTCAGTTGGCCAACAAAAATAAACCCACCTCTTGCATCTAATAGACGAGCTTATTGATTCTCCAGTGTCGACTGTGGCTGCAGTCAGGGAGGGGATGGCCAGCCTCGGGGCCGGGTGGTTTCATGGTGGGACCAGTAGAGTAGAGAGGATGAAGTAGAGGAATTTGTTTTTTTATTCTGTTCAGTGCATGAATTATATATTACCTGGTTTGTTGCCTGGAGTTGGCTAAATGATAATCACTCTCAGGACAGACTGGGCCTCTTCCACTGAAGCACATTTTCATATTTTCTGAATTTATAAATATTCTGTGGGCCAGATGGGATGTTTGATGGAGCCGGATGTGCCTTATGGGCCAGTAGTTGATGATCAGTTGCCTAAACTGAGAGTATTAGAGCCAATAATGACATTATGATAATAATAATGGAGGTGCTCAAAAATGTGTAATAATTTTCAGAATAAAACATACAACATCAGGAGAAAATGTGTCATATTTTCAGCATTCACTTAAGCTGCTTCAGAGTATGAGTGTTCCATCCACACCTATCACTTTCTTCAGTTTCACCATCACCAGCTTAAATAAGTCGACCAAAATCAAACAATTGTTCCCGGGAGACAATTTTGATGTAGTGTAGAATAAATAAAAAATGGGGAAGAGAGACATGACTGAGACCTACAATAAACTGTTTCATTAAAAAAAGAGAGAGAATGTATTGTACACTGTTATGTGTGAAGTGCATAATATATGCTACAGTACATGTTTGGTTACCTCATCAATAGTTCAATTATCAATTTTCTATCAATCAGAAGGTAAGTAGAACTTCCATCTCTGCAGAAGTTTTCTGCTGAAGTCATGTGAATGTTTCAGAGCAGATCTATGACGTGTATTTCCCTCCATATTATTGTTTGTATTATTAATTGTGTCCTGGTGCACAGGATATTGATTGTTTTCTAATGTATTCATTATGTCAAGAGTGTCTTTTTCAAACAACCATAACTGCTAACAAACAAATTCCCCTGTGTCTGCAGTGATACTAACTTTAGACCACAAGACAATCATTAAAACTATGATTTTATTTGTTTTTTTTATGTGCACTACACATGCTTGGACTTAGTTATGTAACATAAGAGCAGGATTTAATTAAATAAGCACTGAGTGTAAAATAGGATATTTTCTGGCTAGATTATTTTCCAAATAAACATGCATTTATTTTCCTCTTTTCACTTCTTTGGAGATTAGTTTTTTTCTGACAGAATACAATAGAACTATGGACCTTCAATGTCTGCATTCAAAGATTGTTTTATCCATTTATCCATTGATTCTGTGACGTCACTGGTTCCTGTTTCCTCGGCTGACACTCTAATGACGACTTTAAAAAGTTTCCTGTGACCCTGACTTGTTGAAATACTTAAACTCATGGTCAGAACCACAAATCCAAAGCACTTAATCATTAACATCCTGTTTTAACCTGAGCAGGAAGTTAATATCTACCTTTAAAAACAACTAATGGCAACATGTGTGGGTAACTGGTCAAGAACTTACAACATACAAAATGCATTTTACATCACAGAGCATCACACAGACATGTTACACATGACACTGTATAAGAAGGGAGACATGTTTCCATTGGTATCTGCATTGATTCACATATATAACATCATTGTACACAAACATCACGTCTTGGACAGCAACAATGTTTTACATGTTCTGGATGCACAACCTTTAATTTGAAAGGACACGATCATTATGAGGATAATAGCTGTCAGCTTTCATTTTGGGACATTTTCCAAACTACTGAAGACACCATTTACATTTTTGTCTCAACCATTCACCATCTTTTAGTACTAATAACTGTCTAATCCCATTAATGTTTCATTGAAGCTCTCATTATTCATCATGTAAGTGAGCCACTGGAACTCTGTCCTCATGTGCTGAAATAAGTAAAATAATGATGTGCAGTTGTGCACTAAATCAGAGCTAATGCTTCATTAAAAGAGAAAGTTATTTTGTTTTTCTATGAATTTGAGCAGATCATTTTTCTTTTCAGCTTAAGTCAAGATGCAGAACAAATAATTCCGAGACACAGAGTAAAGAATAGCTTTTTTAATATTTATCAAGTAATTATAGAAGACACGTTGTTACATAACGTTAATGTGTTAATATGAACTGCACTGAATCTCAGGCGTTGGGAGCATAAGGAGCTCAGCATGTATGGACCAAAGGTAAGTGTTTACTGATGTTAGGATTGGTGCTAAAAGACCACATGAATCATGAACCAGCCAGTCACAGAACATTTGGAGGTCTATAAAGGCTGAGTTTGGGCCTTTTGGCATTTTTTATGTGAACAAATCATGGCTGTATTTCAGCCCACAGTATGTTTTGCATAATGCTGCTAGTTTATCGATCATTTACTTATTTTGAATTGTTTTGTAATTTAATCCCTTTGCAGAGAGGCTTGGTGGTGTTGGTATTTTGTATCTTGTTCTTTTTTTTTTTTATTCAGGCCTAGAGTCATTCTTAATTGCAAGATTCCAAATTTGGCAATAAACAATTTAAACTCAAACAATATGGCTCCTATTATATAAGCTGGTCTTTTCCTTTACTCCTCCATCTACTGTAGTCAAAGTATTCCCCCCCTCCATTCAACTTCTTTTAAATCAGTTTATATATGTGAGATGTGAATTCAAAATACTTGATTCTTTAAAATACAATTCTACCAGTAACCATGTGGTCATGTGCTGTAAGTCCTTCAAAGACAGGCCATATTAGATCTTAGCCTCATAAATATGTCATTAGGTGATTAATGTGTTTTTTTTGAGGCCTCAGTTGGTTTAAGTTCATAAGACTGACCTATCGACAGTGTCTCACAGTCTGGGAAATGAGCTAAAAAGAGAAACCTGATTGGCTGATGAGGTGGAAAAAGAAAAGAATCCATCTCTCTCCACTCTGAATCTCTTCTGTCTCTTCTTCTGTGAGTCTCTCTGGTTTTCTCTTTCTCCCCTGGCTCTCTTAAAAAAGTATATATTCCCTCTCCTAACTTGACCTCGGCAACCTCTCTGTTTTCATCCCTCTCTCTCTCTCTCTCTCTCTGTTCTTCTCCTCCCCCTATCTCTCTCTTTCCTCCCTCCCTCTCATTGTGGCTTTTTAAAGTGCCGCTCTCCCCCGAGGCCTCTCCATGTCATTACTACAGTCCTGGATTCCAAATGTCATTAAAGTCATTGCTTTAGTCAGAATTCATTTCAATTAGACACAGCCACCACGGGACTCCCAATCCCTTCGTCTGCCTCCTCTTCCTCTCCTTCTCATCATCCTCATTTTATCTCGAGCCGGTGACACTGATGCATCAGTGTGTGAGTGTGTTTAAATAAGTGAGTGAGACGCACATTGTAAAACACTTTAGATAAAAGACCTACATAAATGCAGCCATTTGACATTTTACATCGCTGCATGTGTTTCCTGTGTTTTTAAAGAAGCTGCTTATGATGCAAACAAAAAGTGTGCAGATTCCACTCTTAATGATCACTGATTATTTGAAAAACCAACCCCAACCGTCTCCATCACCTGGTTCAGGAATATGATCTTTGAAAATGGGAAAGTTTCCTTAAGATGTATCCATATATCCACAGAGAGTTGTCATCCTTTTAGTGTTTTCTCTCAAAACAGAATTGAAATCCTTGAAATGAATGCATTCAATTTTTGTCCTTAATTTGAAAAAAAAATGTTTTTTTTTTTTTTTTGTCATTTTGTGCAGTATTTCTATTTTATATCTGATTTAATATTTATAAAAGGAAGACAGGGTTTAGGCTTAAATTAGTTTAATATTCTGCTGCTATAGCTCTGATGGCACCTTTTTTTGTCTGTAGTCACCAACATAGATTTATTATAAGTATTAATTAATATTTATCTTTTTATTCATTATATTATGTATTTATTGTGGGCGGCACAGTGGCGGAGTGGGAAGCGCTGCCTCACAGAAGGTCCTGGGTTCAAATCCAGCTTGGGACCTGGGACTTTTCTGTGTGGAGTTTGCATGTTCTCCCTGTGTCTGTGTTGGTTCCCTCCATGTTCTCCAGCTTCCTTCCACCACCAAAACCATGCAGTAGAGGTGAATTGGTGACTCTAAATTGACCGTAGGTGTGAATGTGAGTGTGAACGGTTCTTTGTCCATCTATGTGGTCCTGTGATGAACTGGTGATTTGTCCAGGGTGAACCGCGCCTCCTGCCCAAAAGTCAGCTGGGATAGGCTTTGTGTAGTTGCTACACAGACTAGTTACACTCTCTTCATTAAAAATATTTGCTCTTGTGAGTATGTGATATCTAGTTTTCTACTCCCACTTGTCTCGACGCCGCTTGTAGGTAATAACAAATATATGCAAACTCATTTCTCAAATAACAGATGTTAAACGCCAAAGATGATGAGTGTTTTTCTCAGAATGGTGAAAAATATGATATCCGAATATGGATTTCATTTGTGCAACCAAACACTGAAAGTATAGCACAAACCTATGAAACATCTGAGTATATCTAGGATGGAGAAATATACTTTATGGTAGGCCTACATCACACATATACACTGGAGATCATGGGTTTAATTATGTGTCAGAAAAGCAAAGATTCACAACATCAGCTGAGATACCGGTCAGATGTCACACATGCAATGTTAGCACATAATATCACTCGCTCAGATTGAACCATATATTGAATCTCCCCCTTGTACAGTACACTATTCTGTTGATGACAGAGGCTGTGTGCACTGCCAGGCCAACATACACTGAATTTGAATTATAGCTGCATTGCATGCTAGAAAGATTTCTGAAGCAATGTAGATGCTGGATTTGGAGAATGTCTGCACTAGGAATAAGGCTGTCGCTGGGATGAATGAGGAGATCGTAAACGGACATAATGACACCATGCCATCCATTGTGCAAACTGCATCTGAAATGCAGATGGGACATTACCCTGCCAAGGATGGTAAATGAAGTCTGCAAGAGGCGATCTATCCACAGTGAACCGTTATGTGGTAAAATACCTTCACATAATGTTCTGCATTGTATCATGCATATTTTGTAGTGTGAGAAGAGTCTTGCTGCAGGTCTGGTGATAGTGTGCTTGTTGTCATTGTACGTGTGGGTTTGCAAAGTAAAAGGTTTTCAGCAACGTAGCTAAATCAGAGAAGAGCACCATGTTCTTTTTACTAAAGAGGTGGATATTAGTAGCAAATGAACAAGTGCAATCTGTCACCAGAGACAGAGAGCTCCTCTGATCCTGGAGAGTGACACCACACTAAACACTGATAAAAAAAGGACTTCACCATCCAAATCAGCATTTAACCAAAACCATCATGTGTCCTGTCCTTAAAAAAAGAACGTGTTTCATGAACTCCTTACTAAAGGAGTGTGGGACTAAACCCTGAATTATGGAGTTGTTTGCAGGCCCACAATCCATCCCTGTCACCTCCCTGTGGTGTTAGGTGGTGCCTCAAATAACTCGACCCAATAGTGAGACACAGGAGAAGGGTTAAACAGATTACTTTAATGGAGGGCTTAGCTGGGATAGCTGGTGGTGGTTGCTGGTGGAGAGCGGTTGGTGGCTGAGATGGTTTGGGTCTTGATGTGCGATGAGGCAGGCTAGCAGGCAGAGTTCACCGGAGATCTGAAGCACAGGGAAAACAGGGAAAAGTGTGTGTGTGTGTAAAGAGTTAAGAACGAGGAAGCTCGGCTGTGCTCTGCTTTGTCTTGATATCAACAGTAATGTCCCATTAGTCATCTCTATAGCCAGGCTCCAGTGGCCGTGCAATGACAGCAGGAGAGAGAGAGAGAGAGAGAGAGTCAGACAGAGATATAGAGGGATGTAGAGAAAGAGGGAAAACGATGAAGAGAATACAGGGATCACCATCATACAAATGAGAGCACAGAAGTTGAAAGACAGGAGAGATAAGAGGAAAGAGGGTAACAGCAGAAAGAGGGCTAGAAGAATGGAGATGAGAGGTGGAGAGAAAGAAGAGAAGGGAGACATACTGTCGGTTGACAGACATGGCAAAGAAAAGGCAGAATAAAAAAGAGATGCAGGGAAGTAGCAGAGAGGGAACAGAGGGAGGAGAAAGAGAGGAGGAAGAGTCAGAAAGTGATATACAGATGAAAATAGTCTCACGGGGACAACTGATACATCTCTCCTCTCTTCATCTCTCATTTCTTCATCTCTCCTTCCTTCATCTCTCCTTCCTCCATCTCTCCTTTCCTCATCTCTCCTTTCTTCTCTGTGAGTAACACCTTCTCTTCTACACCTTCTAACCACTCATGGCATCTTTCATTTACTCCATGTCTACCCCCCCCCCCCCCCCCCCCCCCGGTTTGTCTTCCCTGTCATTCTTTCTGTTTCAGTCCTTCATGTAGTTTAAATTGTGAAATGGTCGATACGTGTTGACATTTTGTTCAGATGTTCCTGCGTCCCTGTAAATGAATGGAATCACTCTCACCAGACCTCAAACACACCACCAGTCAGTGAGACTCACCTCTCATCTTTGTTCATGGCAGCCATGTCTGTTATTGGTTTCTGCTTTGTTTTGCGCTGTGCATTTCTGAAAATCATGGATTATGTTTAAACTTTACACTTAATTTTCTTTATGCTTCGATTTGTAATATGTTTAGATTTCTTTTGTGGGTCATCGGTGGTTAGCACTGTCACCTCACAGCCAGAGGGTTTTAGGTTCCAACCCAGACCTGGGGTCTTCCTGAGGTGACTTTTTGATGTTCTGCTAGTGTCTCCAAGGATTCTCTCCAGGTGCTTTGGTTTCCTCCCACAGTCCAAAGTAAAGTTAAGCCAGGCTCACAAATCTGGTCTGGAATTTTGTTTGTTCCAGATAATCAGGGCTGAACATCGGGTAGTGTGAGATATTCTCTGATCCAGTCCAACACCTTCCAATCTGCTCCTGGACAATCGGAGCCACCCCACTAATTTTCAAACATGTTTGATGGTTCAGATCTGAAATCTGGATGATTACATCAGTATTTTGCAAATGGGACCACATAAGCCAGTAAGAGAGACATCTCACAGCAGCCGATGGTGCTGCCAAGCAAAAGTAAACATTCTAGCCAATGATGCTAACATTATCTAGCATGCTACTGTCAACAAATCCACAATTTCCTCATCCACAGTGGTTTCTTCTGTTTTATTGGTTCCTCACTACGAAGTAGAATCGCTGCAGCATCTCCGTTACACAGCTGCTTCTCCAGAGATGACAGAGCCCTGATTTCAAAAGCGGCTAGGATTTATCAGGAAGTTTGAACACAGCTTTAGGTGAACTGATGACTCTAAATTGCTCGTAGGTGTGAATGTTTGTTTGTCTTAACATGTGTCAGCCCTGCGATGAACTGGCGACCCTGCCCAGGGTGTACCCGACCTCTCACCAGCTGGGATCAGGTCCAGTCCCCTGCAAAGAAATATGGTCATGCCATCTATAGCAAATATGCTCATGCATGTGGCAAAAGACACAAGGTATAAAGAGGTGGGATTAAGTCTCCTAAGTTTAGTTTGGTTGTTACATGAATAAAACAATATCAATTTCATCTCGGATTCTGTTAAATGAAGAATGTTGTTTCTAAATCACAGAAAATATTCCTTTGTAAATAATGAACATGCACATTTGAATAGTGTCAGAGCTGATAATGCATCACTAATGTGTAACAAGCAGAGTGAAAGTATGTGTGAACCCACCTGTGGGGTCGCATCTTACATTCTAAATAATACATTCTTTAAAAACAGCAAGAAAAATACTGGTACAGTCGCTTTCTGCTGTTCCAAGATAGCAATGCACCAACTGTGTGTCTGACCACACCTCACCTTAAAACAAAAACACCCATGGGTGCAAAGATTTGCTACTTACATATTTACACAATGTAGGCGGTGGGCGAGAAAAGGACAACTACATTGCTGGGAAAGTATTAATGACACTGCTGTGTTGTGCTTCTTTGCATCAGGCATCAGACAGAACCTTGAACAGTTTTCTCTTAAATTCAAGTATTATATAATACTTGTATTATAATACAAGTATTATAAAGGTGATGATGTGATACATATGAAATGTACAGAAGGGATCTGGTCTTTGTAGAGAAGCACAGAGCAAACAGTATGTTCTGGTGCCTGGGCTGAGCTCCACTAGCATTTTCAACACAGTCATACTGGAAGCAACTTAAGCTTTTTACGGAAATGACTAATATTTTGGTTCAGGAAGTAAATTGATTTCAACAAGCTGTACAAGCTGTGCCTTTGGATGCATATGTATGATTAGGAATGTTTTTAAATGTATGCATATCATACAAAAGAATAAAAAGAAACCCCACACATAGGTTACTGTACAAGGTACAGAATGTACAGTTCACACAGAACGACATCTCTTACAAAGCAAATTAACATAAATTATTACCAGCTCAACATATGTTGAGCTATGTCACACATTCACGACAGCATTTTATTGTTGACGCCTGTTACGACCCCCAGTAAAGCTCAACCTTTACTCAAAAGGAGGACCAAAAGGACATAGGTACATGAAATAATCAATCAACCTAAATAATCTAAACCCAAGCATCTCAAGAACAAAATGAACAAAGCTGATGGGCCGGCCAAAATGAACAAAAGCAGGGCAGCCACCCAGGCCAACCCACACATAGGGCCGTCAGACCTGGGCACTAGCCCTCTACCCTAAACAAGGAAACACATTCTTACCTAACCTGGAAATTAAGCCATGAAAACAGGACTACCAGACCCACCAGGATATAACAAACATAAGATGCAATTAACACAGACAACATAAAGTCAGCCTCCTGACTGACTGCAGGTTCTCCACCCAGGAGAAGGAAGAGAGAGGGGGAGGCAGATCTCTTGCCCTCCTTTTATGGACTGTTCCCTCCATCAGAGCAAATGAAGCTCACCTGAATAGGGGAGGAACACAGGACAATGAGACATGTGTGATCAGCCTCTGACCAGTAGGGAGGAGCATGTAACACCCCCACCCCTAGTTACTGAACAATGTAGACAGCTACAGGAAAAATTAATTTAACATACACAAAAAATTACTTTTAGAATACATTTCTCAGTAATATATGAGTTTTACAGGCGCTACAATGCGTCAGCCAGAACATTATCCCTGCCACGGATGTGTCTGATTTCAATATTGAAGGCCTGCAGACGCAAACTCCAGTTCATCAAGCGTCGGTTTTTGTTTCTCATTCTGTGCAAAAAAACGAGTGGATTAGGATCCATATAAACAATCACAGGAGCACTGGATGAGCCGATATAAACCTCAAAATGTTCTACAGCCATGACAAGCGCCAACGCTTCTTTTTCAATGGTTGCGTACCATTTCTGATGGCGATCTAACTTCTTTGAAAAGTAAGAAATCGGATGCTCAATCCCATCGGAACCCGCTTGTAACAAAACGGCATCCACCCCAGTGTCGCAGGCATCTACGGCTATTTTGAACGGCAGATCATACCGGGGTGCTGAAAGAACAGGTGCCCCTATCAAGAGGTTCTTTGTTTGTTCAAATGCGGTCTGACAAACATCAGACCACTCAAATTTCACCTTTTGAAATAAGCAGGTCAGTTAAAGGAGAGGCTACAGCAGAAAAATTCTTACAGAAGCCCCGATAATAACCAACCATGGCTAAATTACAGCGAAGCTCAGTTCGAGATGTTTGGAACAGGGAAGTTTTTGATACTCTCCACTTTTGCCTGGACAAGACGCACTTGACCTCCCCCCACCATTTTCCCGAGGTAGGTCACCGTAGCCTGCCCAAACTCACACTTCAACAAGTTGACAGTCATCCCTGCTGCCTGTAAACGACAGAACACCGTACATAAATGTTCAACATGTTCAGTCCACGAATGTGAACAAACAACTAAATCATCAAGATATGCCTCGCAAAATGACAGACCAGACAGAACTATTTTCATTAAACGTTGGAAAGCGGCCGGTGCATTACGCATGCCAAACGCCATGACTTTATACTGAAGCAAATCATCAGGAGTCACAAACACAGAAATCTCCTTCGCTTTCTCAGTCAGTGGGACTTGCCAATATCCCTTCAGTAAGTCAAGCTTTGTCACAAATCTTGCACCGCCGACACGATCAACGCAATCCTCCATTCGAGGGAGCGGATAACAGTCGGAATGACCCGAGGACAGCGGGAGGGGTAAAACGTGCTCGGTTTCAGCAGCAGGTCAGAATGACCCGAGGACAGCGGGAGGGTTAAGGAAGTAGCGGACAACTGTTCAGCTAGGCCGTGAAGAGCATCATGGGTGTAATTAACAAATCGATGTTGGTTGTAGTAGGTATAATTGATCCACTCTGTGTTTTTACTGGCTTCAATAATGGGGCCGAAAAATGGGGTGTCAGCTGTAAATCCTCCCGCAACTTGGTTACGGGCCTTAAACTCATCTGGGATGCCACGAGGTATGCCTATGCCGTCAATATACACTTTATTATCAAAACTACCACTGGGGGCAGCTCTCTTAACTCTAGTTTCAACACTCAGAGAATCAGGAGAGGCACGACTTGCAGCAAATAGGACAATGAGCATAACACGCGAACATAAACCATTCCAACCCTCATCTAAAGTGGTGTAGCATGTATTACCACCACACACCCAGTAGGTGTCAGGGATAGAGATGTTCTTAACGGATGTTGCAGATGTGGCATAGTCTGTGGAGCCTAAAAATATTACCTTGCCAGTAGGCAGGGTCATAGACTGCATGATACTTTCACCTTGATGATTTACTGGCCAGGTTTTGGAGCAGTTACCTGTGAAGTTGCCCATGTCAGGCCCCTTGGTTGAAGGCCTGTACCATGAATCATTGACCTCAGTGGCGCCTCTGAAAATAGCATAATTTGGAATTAACGCTCTAAAATAGGAACACATGCCTAAAAAGGACATTATTTGTTTCTTTGTGATTGGTATTGGTATTGTGATTGGTAGTGATAAGTATTTAAATATTCCCTCATAATGTGGCTTTTGAAGCTCACTGCCAGGACTGGAGACAGATTTGTACCATTCTCTTGGCATAAAATATTATATTAGCTATTGAAGGAAAAATAAATGAATTTAGCTGCAGTGTCCACGGAGACGCCGCTGGTCTGCTTCTTTGATACAATGCAGCTGATTTACAAGGGACTCACACATGGCTGCACTTGTGGATTTACATCCTAAAAACACTTAAAAATCTAAATTTGTCTTTTGACCGGCACTGACATTCATACACACACGCATCTTGAATTTGTATGCCAGTGATGCCACAATCAAGAGGCGATAACAAATCTCATTTCCGGCATGTGTGCCAAGTTTTGAGGTGACATGTTTCCCTTGGCTGAACGTGTTGAGTAGGATCTGAGCAGAGTAAACAAGGGAACAAATACATACAGACATATTAAGTAAGTTTAGTATTTATTAATTTATTTCAAGAACAGTTCAGTTAGGCTCAGTTTGTGCGGGGGGGCTGAGTCCAGACGCATCGGGGGTCTTCTTCTAACGATTGAAGAAACGCCTCCAGAAGCCCTTCTTCTTCTTATTCTGTTGAGCTAAGAGCTCCTGAAAAGAAAAAGACAAACTGCACTTAGTATCTGAAGACTTCTGAAATAAGTCTTTAAATTCCTAAATATGTTGTGAGACAGCTTACCTGCTCTCTGATGCGTTGGAGTTCCTCCCTCCTCTGTGCCTCTTCATTGAGCTTCCTAGTCAGCCTCTCCTCCTGCTCAGAGAAGAACTTCCTGTAGCCCTTTTCTAGCTCTGACAGCTGCTGTTTCAGCTTGTCTTCTAAGGAAGCAAACTCTTGCTCGAACCTCTCCTCATGATCAGAGAGCTGCTTCCTGTAGGCCTCTTCCTTCATGGAGAGCTGCTGCTTCAGATTTTCCTCTCTGTCAGCAAGCTCTTGAGCAAACCTCTCCTCCTGATCAGAGAGCTCCTTCCTGTAGGCCTCTTCTTTCTTGGAGAGCTGCTGCTTCAGATTTTCTTCTCTGTCAGCAAGCTCTTGATCAAACCCCATCTTCTTCCCAGCGAGCTCCTTTTGGAACCTCACCTCCTGTTCAGAGAGCTCCTTCCTGAGGATACCTTCTCTCTGTGAAAGTTTCTGCAGGTGATGCTCTTCTCTCTCTGCTAGCTGCCTTTTCAGTGCTTCCTCTAGAGAGACATATTTATGTTTAGCCTCTTTTAGAGCTGCCTGACTTTTCTGCAGCTTGGTCAAATGGAGTCTGTGCTCTCTGGCACACTCATTGGCCCTGTACAGCTCTCTGTCCTTGTCTTCCAGTAGTTGCTGAAGCCTGCTGACTTCTTTATCCGTCTCTTCCTTCAGCGTCTTCTCCGGGTTCTCTGTCTGGTGAAGAAGGCTCTGCTGAAGAGTGGCAATCTGCTCCTCTCTCTTTTCTTTCTCAATCTTGGCCTTTGCATTGTTTCTCTTCATTAGGTCAACATTACCTTTGACTCTATAATAGTCCTCCTGTAGATTCTCGCATCTACAATCAAGGGACCCGAGGTAATCTACCGTCTCTGTCATCTGCTGATTTACAGTAAACCTCTCTGCATTTAAGCTTTGGAGGTATTCCTCTTTGTCCTGCAGCTTCTTCTTGAGGGAGTTGAGGTCGTTCGGCAGTGGCTGTCTGCCATCTCGCCGGTACTCCTTCTCTCTGGGGACCATGTCCTCTGCTCTCTGCCCCGTCCAATTGTCTTCCTTTCCAGGTTCCAATTTCTGCTGTTTGAAAAATGCAATAATAATAATTAGTATTATGGATAACAGTAGCACATAAAACTAACAGGTAAAAAGTGTTACGGACAAATTAAATTAATTATTATAAGTTAAGCATAGGCCATGCAGTAAAGATGTGTTTTGACAGATTATGTAAAAGCTGTTTCTTGTCTAAGTTCCTCAGGTAAACTATTCCAGAAGGTTGGGGCCCCAACAGCAAAACCTCTGTCCCACTTGGTCTTCAGCTTTGACCAGGGACACCTAACTTACTTACTAACTAACTTACTAACCTGCGTGTGGTTGGGTTCAAGCAAAACTAGTAATCT
Source organism: Chaunax sp. Z400 (assembly GCA_037577475.1). Taxonomy (NCBI): domain Eukaryota; kingdom Metazoa; phylum Chordata; class Actinopteri; order Lophiiformes; family Chaunacidae; genus Chaunax; species Chaunax sp. Z400. The sequence continues at coordinate 32,855,954 of CM075189.1, read as the reverse complement.
TCTCTGTAAGTTCAGTCGTTTTTGTGTCATGATGCTTGAGAATTCAGGTATGTCACTTAATGTGTGTCTGCAAGATAAATCTCTGTTAAAAGTAAAATCTGACTTGTTGGAAGCTGATTTTATATATTATTACTACAGAGTGTTTCCTTTGATGTTTAATTACAACAGTTTCCTTTGATGTTTTATTACAACAGACAGTTTCCTTATGATGTAATATTACGTGATGTAATTGGGAATGTTTATCTGTATCCATGGATACACAGACATTGAAGCCATCCAGGTCAGATTTCACAATATGCAGGACCAGCCCCACAGGGCAAAGTTAATTGACTTTGGAAATGCCCTTCCAGGCGCCGCTGTCCACCCTGGTATAGATGTTCAGCCACTTTCATTTCACTTTTGTGATGGGAATATTATTCAAGAATGTCTACGTGGAATGAGAAGAGTCAAACAATTCACAATAAACAGTATTAAAGCTCAAACAGTCTGCTGTATTTATTTCTTGCAAGAAAGGTGAGTGCCGCAAAGAAGAGACAGCAGCACTCAGATTTATAGATGAAAAAGCACGTGTTCTGGAACGTTCTGCGGTTAAACTGAGTCTAAACATCAGTTCAACTGGAGACACAGCCCGTCTCACTTCTCCGAAGTGGGTCGAGTGAGCACTCAAACAAGGCAATGTGGTTTTATCCTTTGCACCTGTGACACAGTGGATGAGCACACAACAGTGAACTGTGAAATTATAAAATGCTGTTTTTGTGAGTCATAGACAATTCTGGGTTTGTGGCAAGCTAGGGGTACTTCTACTCTGCAATATACACATGCAAGTCGTCACAGTCAGTGTCTGAGTCAAGTGGAGTCGGGTAAAGGTCAGGGAGACGAGTGTGGTCATTGTCAGGGTTTTCATCAGGGTCAGTGTCATGGTCTGTCTTCTCTTTGTTCGGGATCAGGTAGTGAGTCATCATAGTCTTTGTCACACTGGAGTCGATGGATCTCATTATCAGACCTCTACCGCAGGGGATAGTACAACAACCACAGAAAGCTAGTACAGCCACTACCACAGCAATAACAGTTAGGATCGAAATAATCAGAGTTTTCCATTTACCAAACATTTTGTCTGCCCAGTTCCACACGTGTCTACACCGGCGTTTTCTGCTAGCTCGTGACTTAGAGATCTGAGACCTTCTATGGCTCTGGTTACAGAACCATCAGGGCCTGTGTTATTGGGGATGAAAGTACAGCATGTATTGTCGAACATGTGACAAACACCTCCTTTCTGGGCTAGTAACATATCTAATACCATTCTATTCTGCCAAGCCATTAAAAGGAAGTCAGCGGCGGGTCAGAATGACCCTAGGACAGCGGGAGGGGTAACGGCGGGTCAGAATGACCCTAGGACAGCGGGAGGGGTAACGGCGGGTCAGCGTGACCCTAGGACAGCGGGAGGGGTAAAAGGAAGTCAGTCAGTCAGTTACGCCATTAACCTTTCGAAAGTCCGTACAAAACCGATATTCACTATTAGCTTTATCAGCAAGTAAACATGGGGAGCTCCATGAGCTACAACTGGGCTCAGCAATATCGTGTTGCACCATATACTCAACCTGCTGTTTAAGACATTACGTTTATCTGGATTTACACGATATGGATGCTGTTTAATAGGCGGTGAATCACCAACATCAATGTCATGTTTCAAAAAGGGTGTCTGAGAGGGAAAATCAGAAAAAAATGCTTTATTGGCTTTAATTAAGTCAACCAAATCTGAACGCTGTGGCTCAGAGAGAAGAGACAAACGTTCAGGAAGATTTTGCAAGATTTCCGTGTTGGATAATTTTCCCTTTGTCAAAGCATCAGACAACACCCCGTCACTCACTTCAGCACTGGATAGCACACTTTCTTTACCTACCATCAGACTGACACAATGTTCAACATCAGCACTGGAGAGCGCCACATGGGACACAGCAGTGTCACCTGCCTTCGGACTGGACTCTTCGACCCTTTCATAATAAGGTTTTAACTTGTTAATGTGACAGAGACGATTTCTGTGCCGACGATCTGGTGTGGCTACAAGATAGACTCTGTCACCAACCTTTTCCTGAACCAAGTAAGGCCCACTGTAGCGAGCCTGCAAAGCAGAGCCAGGAATTGGCAGCAGTACCAAAACGTTATCGCCAGGACGAAACTGTCTGCTTTTAGCATGCTTGTCAAACCATCCTTTCATTCTAGCCTGTGCCATTTCCAAGTTAGCTTTAGCTATTTCACATGCACGGCATAGTTTAAGTCTGAAGTTACACACGTAGTCCAGTAAGTTTTTTCCCTGTCCCGTCACATAAACACTTTTCTTTAAATAGCTTCAAGGGACCATGCACAGTATGGGCAAAAACCAACTCTGATGGACTAAACCCCAGTGATTCTTGTAAGACTTCCCTGACAGCAAACATTTGTAAATGAACTCAAGGCAATGCCTTCGCAACATAGTTTTCAATGTCTGGTGGAAACGCTAAAGGGCGCCCTGGCTCTCAGGGTGATATGCGCTGGAACTGCAGTGTTTAATGTTGACCCGTTTCAACACGCGAGCGAACACGCGAGACATGAAATTCGAACCTTGGTCCATTTATACCACTTTAGGCAATCCAAACAAAGAAAAGAACTTCGTCAGGGCTCTTACAACAAGGGTAGTTGTGATTTTTCACAAAGGAAACACCTCAGGAAATCGAGTGGATGCACACATTACTGTCAACAAGAATTTATTACCTGCTTTAGTACGAGGAAGTGGGCAAACACAGTCAACTAAAACACGTTCAAATGGCTCACCAACCACTGGTATTGGATAAAGCGGAGCAGGTGGAATAGGCTGGTTTGGTTTCCCAGCTACCTGACATGTGTGACAAGATTTACAATAACGTGCAAGATCTTTCTTTAACCCGGGCCAAAAGAAATGTCGCAGAATGTGATCATATGTCTTCCTGATACCCAGGTGACCAGCAAGGGGATTATCATGCGCCAGAAGAAGAATTTTCGTTCGATATGAAGATGGAACAACAATCTGAGTCACAACACTCCAGTCATCTTCAGCAGAAGCATGTAATGGCGTCCATTTACGCATGAGCAAGCCATCCTTCATAAAATAACCTGTCTGCAGAGAATCAACTTTATCCTCACCTACAGCAGTTTCAAATAAGGGGGACAATGTAGCATCATCTTTCTGACCTGCAATTAGTTGTTCACGTGACAAGGACAGCTTCTCAACTTCAGTGCACGGCTTAGTGTACGCGTCATTTTTACTATCATCCGGAGAAAAAGAGCGATCATCATCAGGGTCGACAAGAAAACTGTCGCTCAGATCAACTTCATTCCCATCTTCCTTTTTAATCATAGATCTAGTGACAGCACAAGCAGCAAAAACTTTGGGGAATTTCTGAGCGAGCTCATCTGGATACTGCCTCACAGGTATCGGCGTCACTTCTGGCGTAACCAGCACTTTACCACCAGCCAAATCATTTCCCATTAAAAAGGCAACACCCTTAATCGGGAACACAGGACGAACTCCCACAGCAACTTCACCAGATACAAGATCTGATTCCAGACTGACTTTATGAAGAGGCACACCTATGTCATTCATGCCAAAATCCAATACAGGAACATCTGAACCAACAGCGGATTGATTATCGAATGGCAAGACTCCCTCCAAAATAAAAGACTGGGAGGCCGCGGTGTCCCGCAAAATCCTCACAGGAACTTTAATGCTGCCACCAGGCAACGAGACAACGCCATCCATAATAAAGGGAGTAAAGTCGGCCAAATCAGTGGACATCATAGGTTTGTGCAAGTCTTTATCAAGTTTATTTACAAAAGCTACTGGTTTTGAGTTTCGTTTTTTTAACACAGGACAGTTTGCGACAATATGCCCCTTTTTCTTACAGAAAAAACACATTATATTGTCCCTTCCCTTCAAATCGTCTTTATCGGCCTTAAGCTCAAGTTCTAAAGAAGCTGAACTTTTATTCTCTTCACAAACTCCAGCAGCACCTCTAGCGCCATCTTTCCCTGTACTATGTAAGCTCTCAGGAGACTTAAGAGTACTAAATGGGCGATCCCAAAAAACAGCCTTGTGCTTGAGGACAGCCGCTTTAAAATCATCGTCGACTTTATGTTCATTTAAATATGTCGTCACCTTATCTGGAAGGCAATTTTTGAAATCTTCCATCAACATTAATTGTTTTAGCTGCTCAAAATTTACGACATACACCAGCGATCGAATAGAGCTTCTTTTTCTCGAACAAATTCAGTATGTGTCTGAAAGGCATTTTTTTTCAGTCTTCGGAACCTTTGACGATATGCCTGCGGCACAAGCTCATGTGCTTTAAGCACAGCAGCTTTTACTTTGTCAAAGTCCAGACTGTCTTCCGCCGGAAGTAAGGAGTAAACCCTCTGTGCTTTACCACTGAGAACACATTGCAATAGTAACGTCCACACATTTTTCGGCCACTTTAGTATAGAAGCAACCCGCTCAAATAAGATGAAATATCTATCTACATCTTTTTCATTGAACGGTGGAACTAAGCAGATGTTTTTAGCCACGTCAAAATCTGTAGATTTAGCAGACACTTGAAAAGCAGCACCAAGCTCTAACTCGCGCATACATAATTCAATCTTCTTTGTCTCATGATCGTTCATACATTGCAGCTCTCTCTCTTTTAAGGCTATATGCTGTAGCTCAACCTCAAGTTCCTTTAATCTTATAGCTTCATCTACCGATTGACTTGAACACTTGGGAGTTTTTGGAGTACTCTGCAAGTGTGGCAAAATGCCTTTATTCACTAACGCAGCATGCAACTCAGTTTTTAGTGTTTGTTTCTTTGTCTGTTTGGAAACAGCTACCTCATAGTGGTCAGCAATTAACAGGAGGTTATCTCTCGTGCACCGGTGAAACACCTCCAGTGTAGGAGACTCAATAAATTCAGACAAACTGAATTCCATTTTTCCAAGAAGAAGCAACCACTCAAAATCACCACAACGCTGGTGAAACAGCCAAAACAATTGCAAACCCTTGACTCACAATATAACACCAAGCATACAAAGATAATTACAGCCTAAAGGAAACCAGCCCAAAACTGTGCCAATAAAGTCACTCAAACACAAAAGAGCAACACAGTATAATTGTTGACATTTGGTAATTTTGGCTTGAGACCACAGGCCTACTACCACTAAACCACACAAATCCTGGTGTTCCACCTGCCAGTTCAATTAGTTTGGACGAGCCCCCAATTTATGTTATGACCCCCAGTAAAGCTCAACCTTTACTCAAAAGGAGGACCAACATAAAAGAGTCAGGGTTTGGTCAAAAGGAGATAACTTAAATTTATTTCAACATAGGTACATGAAATAATCAATCAACCTAAATAATCTAAACCCAAGCATCTCAAGAACAAAATGAACAAAGCTGATGGGCCGGCTAAAATAAACAAAAGCAGGGCAGCCACCCAGGCCAACCCACACATAGGGCCGTCAGACCTGGGCACTAGCCCTCTACCCTAAACAAGGAAACACATTCTTACCTAACCTGGAAATTAAGCCACGGAAACAGGAATACCAGACCCACCAGAATATAACAAACTTAAAATGCAATTAACACAAACTACATAAAGTTAGCCTCCTGACTGACTGCAGGTTCTCCACCCAGGAGAAGGAAGAGAGAGGAAGAGGCAGGTCTCTTGCCCTCCTTTTATGGGCTGTTCCCTCCATCAGAGCAAATGAAGCTCACCTGAATAGGGGAGGAACACAGGACAATGAGACATGTGTGATCAGCCTCTAACCAGTAGGGAGGAGCATGTAACACGCCATCTTGTTACGACGGCATACAAAAATTCTTGTCTCTTCCAACTTTTACTGCACCTCCTTCTCAAAGCAGAATTCCTCATTCTCATACTATTAAAGGTTTTATTCATGTGACTCATCATTAACAATGTAATAGCTTTCCTACACAAGGAGACTGGAATTGAATGGAAGGGATTAGGAAAGGTGCTGTGCATAAATTCAGCACAAAACATTAATCCGGCCACCTGAGATAATACGGAACAGGAGATAAGGGATGTAGCGTGTTCGTATTAATTGAGGTGTTTATGAGGGTCCATGCAGGAAGTAATTCAGCGGATATTGAGAAATGCTAAATAAAGGTCAGTTAGTCAGACATTTTTACCCATGGTTTGGAAGAGAGAATCAGGTTGTGATGTGAAAAACATCTGAGTTAAAATATAAGAATGAATGTATTTTTTTTATTATTATTTCTGATGGCAGAGCTGAAGACATATCTGCACCATTTAAAATACATTTGTACATGTAGCAACACTTTTATTTATGTTCCCAAACATAATGTAATTGTAAAATTGTAAAAAGTTGGTGCCAACTGTTCCCTGTGACCTTTTTCACACACATACCTTGTATGTACAACCTTGTTGTATGATAAGTACTGTATTGTTCCTTTTATGCAGAAGAATATCATCATTTCCCCGACATTCATACATGCACTTGCATACATATAGCTTCAGGCTACCATGGAGGAGCTGGCCTAACAAATAGGAACAGTTTGGGATTCAGTGACATTTTGACAATCTGCCACCCTGTGATTAGTGGGGATATACTTTACTTAGTCAGCCACTTCAACCAAATGGCCAAGATTGGTACCCACTGCTATTTAGGAGGGGCAGGTTAACCTTTAACCTAAGCGCATGAGTATTTCAGTGTGAAATCAGGATTATTCCCTACAAAATAACATTTTGTCAAGGTCACGTTGCCATCTGTCACTTATGATTGGTTACCACAGTCATATCTCAAATGGACCTGCCAGAGGGCAGATGCTGGAGGTAGAATAGAGATATGAAAGGCTGAGAATGGCTTGTGATAGATGAATCCAAAGAGCTACTATTCATTGAGACAGTGATGGAAAATCCTTTAAGTATTTTGGTTTAATTTTTGTCAGTGTAAATTTTTTTTTAAATAAATGAACTGAGGCCACAACAATCTCATCTCACAAAGTGAAAAGAGGCAAAGATTATAAGAGTGGGTTGGCCTCCAACCTCACCAGGAGTGGAGTCACAGCGGGAAGTTTGTTGCTGGAGCGCACATAATTCCTGCATCCTTTTCTTCTTCATTGGCAAAAAACAGTGTTCTGTTAGTAGCTGCTACAACTAAAGCTTAGTGGTAATTAAAGCTAATAGACCTTAATTGGAGAGCAGAATTGACCTGCTACCGCTGTGGTGACAGTATAAAGTTAGTTATTTTGCCAACATTGTCAAATAATTCTAATCTGCATCATCATTGTATTGTATCATCAGATTGTGCTGATACATGATTTATAACCTGTAATCAATGTCATCAATGTGCCTGATATAGACCAAAAATTAATTACTAAATACATCTCACGCTTTGCAACTGTCTTCATGGTGACATGTGACAGTGAATGCATCATTGTTTTAAACAGACGTTTTTGGTTTTATTGTGGATTTCCCATGGACTTTGACATTCATGCTCTCCTGAGGACAAACTTTTATTCCTCATTTAATGCCATCATCAAGTCAGAATTTCTGTTGCTCTAGTATTTTAGCCTCTGATGAAATACCTGCAGCTGGCTGCCTGAGTGGATTATTGTACACAAGTAAACATATCACTACTTACTGTAATATACATTTTTGGTTATGTACAAGTAAAATGGACTAAAAAAGTCTGTACATGGGGAAGATTGGTCAAACAAACACAGAACCTTTCCCCGGGAAGATCAGCGTTCGTATCAAGTGTGAAACCAAAAGTCAACTTTGTGTAAATTAACTTCTGGGTGGAAGAGTCAATGTATTTAACTTGACACATGAACATAACGCACACATGGTGAACATGATAAATGTTATACTGCTAAACATCACATGCTAGAATTGTCATGTTAGTATTCTTGCATCATGAATTAAATCACCGTTGTGCAAAAGTATAGGCTCCCAAAGCTGCTAACGTAGCTGCTGGTTTGTAGTATTGTTAACCTATATACTACAAACAGACACACATTATGCATATTTGACAAAAATATATTGTACTGAATATGTTCATAATGAGTGAATTTTGCAAAACAGCTTTGAGACATTTTGAAGCATTTATTAGCATCCAGAAGGACTCGATCCTGAATAACTGAGTACAAGATGATCCACCCTATTCACTGCCACCAGTATGAACTGACTCTAAGAACAGAGACAACTTTATTCTGACAAAACATAATGCAGTATGAATTTTATTGTCTTGAAGTTAATATAAGCATTTTTATTCTAGTAACTAGCCAGAATATGAATCACTAGAGGGTCAAAAGACGACGTAAAGCCTGCTGATCTCATCTGTCACAACAACAGCAGATAAAAACCAGACGATACGGAGCTTAAAATGTTGTGTTTGACTTGTTTAGGTTGATAAACACCAAAGGATTTTAGGTAACAGAAAACTTGAATCACCAACATTAATCATTGTTTAAGAAGTCTAACTGTGGTGGCTTTAAAGATAAGGTGAATAGCCTGCACTTATCTAGCACACACGCACACACACACACACACACATGCACACACACACACACACACACACACACACGCACACGCACGCACACACACACACGCACACACACACACACACACACACACACACACGCGCACACGCACGCACACACACACACACACACACACACACACACGCACACGCACACACACACGCACACACACACGCACACACACACTACGATGGAGACATGAAAGGTTCTGGCCTGCCCATCAACTAAGGGTGCAGTGTCTGAACACACTTTTAACATGTGGACACGAGGAGCCAGAGATCAAACAATAATTCATTCTCATCTCATCTCATCTCTCATTCTCTCCCTCCTCAGACACAGTCCAGTTTGGCACTGTGAGTAAAGTAATCATTAAACCAGTGTGATGCTGTCTACTCCTAATAATGAGTGTCTTCTCTTCTCTTTTGGTGTCATATATTATGGAATCAATCGAGTTCTCTTATGAGCTGGATGAATCACAGTCTGCTTCACTGTAATCCAGGCTAAACATATTCCTTGTTTCCCCTGTATGGATTATGTGTCTTCCTGGAAACTGGGTATCATCTGTATATCCTTAGCTTTTACTCTAAGCGCCCCCATAAAACCGTAGTTTTGTTAATGGTTGCTATAAATAGACTCAGGGTGCTTTCACATCGACCTCGTTGGGGTCTCATGCTCTGTCTTCGGTCTGACATAAACCATCGGGAGACATTTGGAGCTCAAGTGTTGGACATGGACAGGATCAACCCCTCAACTCAACGATTAGTGTTTGACCCTCTCCACCTGCCCCACAATTTTCTAGGAGGCGCTAACGTGTTTCTAGACAATCAAAGATACCGTACATTTAGGTTTGTAGCAAGCTAAAATGATATCGTCCACATTCCCTTTGGTACATCGAATTCTTCTCCAACTTAATGAGCACAACACCAGACCTTCTGTACAAACAGTTGTGGGTGCAGAGTAGGAAGTCTAGCATCAGACAAGCTTGGTGTGCTGTCACTGATATATTCCATGAGCATCGCTGAAGATGTTCTCACCTGTCAGACATATCTTCACATTAGTATTTGGCCTTTGAACCATCTTAGCCAAGGAGGTTGGTGTGGATGGTTGGATGCAAAAAAGCAAAAAGCACATGGATTCATCAGCAGCAGCTTCCATCACCAGTTTCAGCAAAGTTTTATTTAAACAATTACCCCAGTCTTTTTCTTAACCACAGTTTTAGATGACTACCGAACCTTAACCACAGAGGAAGACCGGGAAACACTTACATTTCTGGAATGGCTTATTTTGAAAGATGCATGAACTTAGCGGTGTTGTGTTTCACAGCTCTGGTGGGACAGAGAGGTGAGTGGTGATAATGTGCAGATGTGGGTAGGTTTATTGTTAAAGGCTTTCAGGGATTGTGGGTGAGTTCCTTTTGTTTGTTTGTTTCTTTGTAATTTAGGCAGGATGTCTCAATAAAGGGCTTCAAAATGAATATCTATTTTCTCTGTTTTCTTTATTTTTCTCAAAGGCTGTGTTTCATTCTCTTTGTTCCATTTCTCCACTCACTCAAATAAATTGTCAAAGTAACACACACACACACACATACACACAGGTATGTGTATTATTGGCAGCACCATGCCATTTCCCAGCCAAAGGAGAGACCACAACACCCTCTCAACCAGTAAATCACTTTTCATCCCCCATAATGCAAATCTTCAACTTTCTCATTTCTTTTCTCCTCTCTGCTCATTTGTTAATGTCTCTCTGCTGCTCTGTCACCTTGTTGTTGTTTTTTTCTCTCTGTCTCTCCAGCTCTCTATGTTGATCTCTCAAAGTGGAACTGCTTCAAAGTTTGAGTGGCTTGAGTAGAGACAAGATATGAAGCTGGGAGACCCAGTAAGATTTGGCCTCAACATGAAGAAGTGAGGTGGGAAAGACGATGACATTTAGATTGAGGTAGGAAGATAGATGGCAGATAGATTGAGGTGGGAAGACAATGTAGAAAGATAGAAATACTTGGAGAAAGAAAATAAGTCATAGTAAAAAAAAAATTACAAGGAGCTTTTTTCAGGGCAATAACCTTCCTAAGTCATGGGATGGTTTGTCAGAACTTTTTTTGCTTCAGTGACCACTGAAGCTGCAGCCCTTCTGACCTGCTGCCTCTGCAGAACCCTGGACCAGCCAAGCCAGAGAGGCCTCCTTCAGCTTGTGACTTCCTACGCTGCCACAGTCCCACAGCATGTTCTTTTGTTGCCACCATATCAGCCACCAGTGACCTTCTGATCGACATGGTGTTTGTTATGACCAATCCATGACAAGCACATAAGTCTTGACTTTTCCCCTCAAGCATTAGCATCCCATAGTAGAACTATAGAGTCCCCTTAGAGTCCAGGACACCTCCCAGAGACTCGTAGCCGGCTGGGTAATCTGCATAAGCTCACAGTCAAAGCTTTCCTTTCAATGATAGTAGTCACATGAAGGCTCTCTCGATCTCTGGGAAAATGTCCAACACGTGGTGGCGCTCTGCCAGACTGGCAATACTCAGAAGTCCCTGTCTAACTCCACAAAAGGAGGGAGTCCAGCCCCTTCCCAGGAGTTTGGAAACCAATGCTATGCATGGAAGTGACCCAACTAAATCTAGTTGGTAATGTTCCACTTCCACCAGCTCTGGTTCTTTCCCCACCAGCGGTGACAGTCTGAGTGCTTGGCTCAGCCTCATGGTTAAAAGCCAGGCTAACATCATCAAGCTCTCCTCCCAGGTCTGGCTCCAGCAGGAGATCCCGGTTTTCCTAATCCTTTTTGGCTGATTCATCTGATATCTTCGAATCCGTCTTTGTTTGGCCGCTCCTCTGAGACCAATTTGCCTTGGGAGACCTTATCAGGGGCTAAAGCCCACAGCTCCCAAGATCACAGGAACACAAATCCTACCACATGCTAATGTGGCGAATCATTGTGTTGGATACTATTAGCATTTTTCCCCCTTTTCCATGAGTCATGGGTCTTCTGTTTGATGAAAATTTAAAGAAAACCTCATGATAAGGAGAATTTAGAGAGAGGACAATGAATTATAGGCCTTATTATGATACTCATCAAAGGGAGGGTTGCGTCAGGAAGGGCATCCGGTGTAAAACCTTTGCCAAGATCCAATGCAGATTAAAAGATCTGCTGTGGCGACCCCACACCAGGAGCAGCCGAAGGATCCTTCTTTTTATTATTCTCTTCAAAATGATGTAGCTGAACACTTGGTGATTTAGTTATTGCTCTGAGATTGTTAAAATTATCACACTGATTACTAAATTTTTCATTGGGCTCTCTCATTAACAAATTGAACAAACTATTCACTCGTCTCCTCATTGGTTTGACTTGAAGACAACAGGACAACTGTGGAGTTTAAAGAGAGACGTGGCAGACATGGAGTCTTACTTTATGGTTGCAGGACTTTAACATTACTATTTCTTTGTTTTTAAATGTAAGGCATGCGTGAGTCTCTTTTGAATTCCCTGGTGTGATTATCTCTGCCTGTAAACTAGAGCCAGTCATTCACTGCTGATAGAAACACAGAACAGAATGAAAGAGTCTGAAGAGAAATGTGTTCCCAATTTAGACTGCACTTTACGATGAATTCACATTCAGGGTTTTTATGTGAGAAACAATATTAACCGTCTGTCTTATTACTGACATTAATATGCTGCTGAGATGATGTTATTCAGAAGCCTTCAGCGCACACTGGCAGCAATCTCCGGCACACACCCGCCTGAAATGGGAGCACACAGGCCACAATTAGAAAGTCGGGCAATTCCACGTTTTCAATTAAAACTTGAAAGGCAAAAACCATTTGACATTAATAACTGAGACACATGTGGTCGCAGCTATGTCAAATCTTAATTAATTGCAACTACATGAGTTTAAAGGGTCAAAAATGTCCTCCAGTTAGAGGGGTATAATTGTCAATACTTAATTCAAATGAAGAGATCCATATCGTGCATTTGCATGTTAATTGAATCCTTTGCATTGCTATCCCACTGACATTAGTGTTTATACCAAGTTCAAATTAGAACAATTATCTGAAGCTCTCTCAGCTTAATGACTGTTATGTCCTCTCTGTGGTGTGTTTACAACATTCATAAGCTTGAAAACCCAGACTGAGCTGTATGAGGAACGGCAAAATGCTGGGGGAAAAAAGAACAGGCTGGTAATCCATTAACAGGACGGGTTCAGCACTCCTCCAGATGGAACACTTTGACTCACACTAAAATAATCCAATCAGCCCTCAGCTGCGCTGAAGTTTCACCACTAATGGGATCATTTTGTATGAATGGATGATCCCATCCAGCAGCTCCAAGCTGGATAAAAGAATGATGCCTGCCATGTGGAAATGGAAAGTCAGCGATGAGTCCAAATCTGCTTACAAAACAGTGAAAGATGTGAAAGTGTGTTTGTCCTTTTAAAACCTTTTAACTCACAGGCTCGTGACCTAGTCAATGTATCTTAGTTATGCCTGCCACATATTACTGGGTGCAATGTGCAATTTGAATTTGTTTGGAGTTTTTATTTCTCAGCACTTGCACTTTTCTCTCTCTCTCAAACACACACACACACACACACACACACACACACACACACTGGTCCACTTGAGTTTGTAATGTATGTCGAGTCTAGTTACTTGTAAAATGTGACTGCACGGAGGCAAAGTTCTCCATCTGCTTCTAGCAGTTATATTTTCTTCCACTAGATCGGCTCCTTCCTCCCTCAGTACCTCAGAAAAAATATCTTCACTCAGCCGAGTGCGTCTGAAAAGAATTAAGTCACGAGGCTGAATTCATAGTCCTATGTTGGCCCTCCAATATCATCTGTGTCTATGTGCATAAATCACCCAGCTTCACAGACTCAGTTAATATGAAAAGAAAAGAAAAAAACAGAGTGAAGATCTAACAGCAAATAACAACCTTCTTCACACTCACTTTCTTTCTTTCATTTTGCAGACATACACAGTACAGTAAATTATTATTAACTGCATATGGCTGGCCTAACACTTTATTCTCATAAGTTCTTTAAAGTTCATAATAATATAATGGGATATATGTGTTGAATATTTAAATACCCCCATCCCGCCCCGGCCCTCTGTCTCCACCACACCTACCCCCCCCCCCCAAAAAAAAACAAACATAAAAAAGACATTAGGTAGCTGGTAAAAAAGGTCTTGTGATCACAGAGAGGAGTATCACACTGTTCATTGTTAATTCTTTAATTTAAATACAGTTTATGAAGGAAAAATCATAAAAGAATGATTTGTTTTCAAATTATTTCATGCATCTAATTTCATATTTCCTCATTCTGCATCTTTTGTGTTTTATTTCAATCTTTATAAAAAAAAATGTGTTCTCTAAATAGTTCTCTTACTCGTGTGATCAAAAACATTGACCTGAAAGCTCAACAGCTGAGGCTGTTCTATAAGTAGTTTTCTAGTAATTAATAAATACGGCAACTTCTGATCAGCTAATAACAATTTTATAATAAAATAGCAACACAGGCGTTTGGTTTAACAGACCAAGATCCAGATTATGCTGTACTCGCTCATCACTAATCAAAACCATGTCAGTCGTATAATGTGAGCATTGATTCTGTCAAATACTCATTGTGTGATTTAAAAAGCTAATTTTGATGGATTTTATTACTTCTTTTTTTTTCTCTTTTCTGTACAATGAGGGAAAAAGCATCTGCTGATTAAGGCTATGTGATACTACCAGAAGTCCAACAACACTGAAGGGACCCTCCAGTGACTGGTTTGTCAGGAGCTTTTTCCAAGATTTTAATAAAGAGGAATAATTTGGCACCACAAATCCCATCATGCTTTGTATAATGCATTGTAAAGACAGTAGAATCTGAAGGTACTCCCCTAGTCACTCACAACATTGTAAGGCAATGTAAAATGTATTTATAGACGGTTTGTTGTAACCCTGCTTGTTTGTGCTGCTGCCTGTCTTCACCAGGACGCTCTTGTTAAAGAGATTTTAAATCTCAGTGAGATTTTTTCCTGGTTAAAGGTAAAATAATTTTTTTTTAAAGTTCCTTTATAATAGAAAAGTTAATTCTGTTGTGAGCAGTAAATAGATATATCACTGTGTCATCACTGACAGCTGTAGACTACAACAAGAGCATTTTCACATTTATAAAAAATGGAGGCATTGCATGCTGGGACATCTCTTTGGACTGACATTGCAACTTTTGAGGGGAGTATTGAGTATAATGTAACAATCAGCTTGGAATTGAGATGGGTGCTGAAACTTTGGGATATTTTACAATCTTACTGTGTTAATGTCATTAAAAATATTGTTGCCTATAATAAAATGTTTGCCTGTCTTGGTCATGTTCATAGAGGTTGCATTGTTATGTGCCATTTAGGCTCTTAGGACAAAATATTTTCCATGTTATAACGTTTTCTTCATCATTTCACATTTACATGATTTTATACCTTTTGTTTGTTGTGTGCATGCAACCAAATCACCAGAATAAATGTTTTGCATTGTGCTAAAAAACCTGTTGAATTTACAAGTTACTTAAAACACATCTCTAGAATATGTATCATGCAGATGTGAAACTTTTTTTTTCTTTTTGATTACCCTCTATGAACAACAGAGACGGTATCAGTTGAAATGGTATCACTGATTCCAGCAGTGTGTGTTCTGGTGTAGCTGAGTGAGAGAAAGAAGCGTGTGATGAATTAAAAGAAGAAGAAAAAAGTCAATTCAGTGCTAAGGGTTAACTTTTACAATGGAAATTGTGTTTTTGGGTCAGCATTTAGATTGAAAAAGTTAGAAATACACCAGAGTGCAGTCCAATTAGATGATTATATGTGGCAGATGTATGTAGTGCAAAGAGTTGGTGAGGGAGGGGCTGCAGCCTAATTCGAACCTGCATTATATTTTCTTCAGCCAGTGTATCAGCTTTCAAGTCAGACAGAAAGAAATGTGAAGAAGTAGCAGAATAAATGTATTTGACAGCTTTTGCAGCCAATTTTCCCCAATTTCAGCTCATCATGTTCGCCTTGATCCCTGATACGGACATCCTCTGCCTCTCTGTGCCGGCCTTACTCTTGGTAAGGCTTATATAACGAATGGGTTAGCAGGTCCTCCCTTTCTGATCCAGAGAGAAAAAGAGGAGGCTTCTTTTTTTTAAGGCTCCCCAAGAGTGCTTACCCCAGGCTACTGTCAAATTGTCACATTTTCTAAAGGTCCTATTTCACAAATCAAACCATCTCTGCAGTGGTATTTCCATCAGAACAGTAGCATCCCACTGATAGTTTTTAAGTCACTTTGTTATATCTGTCAGTCTGAATCTCTGTCTCTCCCTTTCATTGTTTTCTGTTGTCAATTCTTTTTCACTTTATTCTTTTTCTCATCTTTTCTTCCACTTCAGTTCTTCCCACATTTTCCCCCAGCAAGCACACTTTTGTACTTCTGCTAAATATCCCAAGTTTCTGTCCTTCCCTCCACTTTATGTCCCTCCTCTGCTTCTCCCCTCTTTGCATCCTGTGGAGTTTGTGGATTTGTTCTGCACACATCCAGAGGAAAGAAGTGTCGGCTGGTATGGCGAAAGAAACATTTAACAGCGCTGAGCCCAGATGCTTTTGGCTGTGAGAAGACGACCGGGATAAAGCACTTGACTGCATCACATTCACTCTGACCTTCATAAAAAAAGCCTGCTTGAGTTCTAATATAATGTTGCTACACGGCGTTTTGTGAGCAACAGAGCAGTCAGCGGCAGGAGAGTGTTTGGCCCTCAGGACATGTTGGGAACCGCTTTGAGTGAATAATTTTACAAATTGAGTATGAAACATATAGTATTAGTGTTTTCTTATGTTTCCTCTGTGTGGTTTCTACAGGTCTCCACAACACCATAAAAATTTCCTCACTTAGTTTTATATCCACTAAAAGACATCCAGCCCAGTCAGGGAAGTCATTTTCAACAGCAGCATGAAGAAAATGTATCATTTCTGTTGAGGGTAATTCAGTTTGCACTGAAATAAGTGAAGTTAGCTCCTTAAAATATCTTACCACTTTGTTTGAAAATATGTGTAAGCCTTATATTGAGGCTATGTGAGGTTTGAATGAAGGGATAACAGAGTTACAGATGTATTTGGATTCATAGGCAATTGTCTCAAGGGTTTTTCTGCTACAGCCTTAACTTGGTCTTCCGTGTCCTGTATGGATGTATGTAACTCCCTTTAACTCCCTTTTGCAAGTTAAATGTGCATAATCCGGGTGCAAAGGTGTAAGATGAAGAGACGTTGTATTTAGTCCTTTAATTATTCTTAGTGTGCTTTGGCCATAGCATGAATTAAACCAATTGGTGTAATTTCCTATTCTCTTTAAAAGCCAGGTATGCCTGCACCTGCATTACTATTTAAACACAGGATGTGGACCTTGGACGGTGAGCCTCTGTCCTATGTGTGTGAGCGATTGTACCAATACTTATCCAAAGAGGAGGAGGGTTGCTGCGCATCCTTGTGTGTGGTAGGTCTAGAGATGTGCATGGATCACAGTCTGCAGGTTGGGTCAGCTTGTCATAAAAAGGATCTTTCTGACGTTTAGTGTATAGCATGCAGGTTTGTAAAAGAACACACAGCAGCAGAAAGATGAAAGTGTGTCTCTGCCATTTATGTAGAAGGGACAGCAGCTCAACTCCATTAATTATCTAAATGTCCCGACACACTGACAGGATCTAATGTTAATTAATGGTCTGTGTTCTTCAACACATCCAAAGGGTCACACCAACAGTCCACAGCGACTTTGTTTGGAGTATTCTCCTGATACTTTTATTTATCCACATTTATTTATTTTATTTCATAGCTTGACCTCACTTAGTTAAATATATTACTTTTTAGCGTATAAAGAAGCTAAACCTTTGCAGATTTCTTTTTTTCCCCCTCAGAGTAATATAGTGAATACTATGTTCATGGTGACCTCCTCCATGGCAAATTTTAAATTTGCATTATTACAAATTGTAAATGTTTTTTTGAATTCATTAGTTTTTTCCTATTTGGTTATTCTGGTTTAAATTGGCTTCATGCCGTGGGAGCAGATACATAATTAACCATTTTATCAGATAAATAAAACAGGAAGTAACACATCTCATAGGAGGCATGCTTGTTAATTGCTTCTGGTCCCATTGTCATTTGTGCTTTTCAGACATCATTATGTGAGATGACTGGCGACAACTACAGTGTAATCTTGGGAAATGAAGGTGAAATTAAAACTATTGTGTGGCCACAGTCTCCCTTTTAAAATAAACTAACCCTGATTGGCCAGACAAGTTTGGAGTGGAGAAGAGGGAATATTAGGTTGCATAGCTTCCTGTACATCCACATGCAAGTCATGCAACCCAGTGATGAGCATGTTGTTGCTTTTAAAAACTAGGTTGAGAGGACCTCAAGTATGTTTTGTTTTTTGTTTTTTCGATTGATGTGGTTTCAGGTCGATTAATCTCCCAACTTGACCACCTTAATAGGGCCAAGGATAACTGACACAAAGAGAGATGAGGAAGACCACTGGGAGGAGGAAGCACGGAAAGACATGATTGGAGGCAGGAGGGCAGAAATAGACACAGGGAAAGACAAGATAAGAGTGAGTTACCCAGCGAGAGGCAACATGGCACAGTCAGAGAGTGGCCTAATAGGCCAGCGCTACCTTGAAGAGTGTAAAGTAGGTCTGGACAGTGCAGGCTATTTGCAGACAGAGTGGTATAACACATTGTTAATAGGTTCAGCTAGGGCTCTGCTCATTAATCAGAATGAGAGCAGGCACCAGGAGCAGAGGAAGAAATGCAGAGAGGAGGAGGTGGAGAGTGATGGATGGAGGCGGACATTAGAGGAGGAAAATGAGGTTTCTTTGAGCCGAGGTGACCACCTTATTGGAAGGGTTCTCTCTGCCTCTCACTCCTTCCTCCATCTGGATCACTGTGCTCTCTCATTCTCACCTCATCTTCACCAAACCCATCTCCTGCTTTATCACTATCTTTTTGTCCCTGAAGCTTTTTTCTTATCTTTTAGTCATTTTGGGGTATTAGCATTGATCCTTTGAAGGAGGGGTTCATTTTGAACACATAATTTTGCTTTCTTGCTGAAGGTAAGATGAGAACGCTGATGTCTAAATGTGAGATTGGCATCAAGCCTCTCATCCAACACTTAGACAGTGGATAAGCATAGATTTGTGAAATATCAAAATACATGTATGCCATTTTCTGTAACAAAAACTTTTACATAGTTCTATAAAATGTCTTTAAAAAAGGGTTGAAGAAAGCGGGGTCCTGTTTTCAGTAGTTGTTAATAGCTGCATGGTCATAAATGTTAGGTGAACTTCATCAGATTTAACATGAGAATGATATATGAATTTGTAGCATTGCCACATGCTTTGCCATTTCACTTGAAATATGAAATTAAAGTTTGGAATTTAATATCATGCTCTCAAAATATAGAAGGGCCACATTCATATGATGCAATGCTTTGAAACTAAAAGATTAGTTAATTACAATTAAGCGATAATGTGCCTCAATGATTATATAAAACTTAAATGTGTGAAAACTCAAACATACTGCTAATTATGTCGACTTTCCTCTGCTAGTCTTTCCACCAAAAAAAACACCATCTTCAAATGCAATTTTTTCCTCCTCCAAAGTTTGACTTCTTCATTATCTTAGTGAAAGGAATAAAGTTTGTTACAGCCTGCCTCGACTGCAACAAGGATGACAGACAACATGAGATGGTGGCAATTGTTTTGTTTTTTTTCTCCCACAAAATAGTGTCAAAGAATGTGTTCAATCAATCAGTGCAAAATATCCAAAAAGCTGACACAAAGTAACCACAGCTGTCATCAGGTCTACTCCACAGGGGGAATGAGAGAGGTAGGCATGTTGAATGTAGGCGGTATTTGTAGGATGAGTGCACCGGCCCCAGGTGCAGCTCATCCAGGAATCAGCCTTGATTCAGCACCTGCAAAACTCAGGCAGACAACAACCAGGAAAAACAGGAAATCCTGGAGTCTAGATTCAGACTAAAAGTCAGACTTTGGTTGTCCAGTGCAATCGTGTCTGTGATGCATCATTGAACAGTAAAAATCCTGTGGTGAAAGGTGCAATGCTGCAGGTATGAGGAAACTTCACCTATCTGATTCTCAGGAAGTCAGAGTGTCCCAGGATTGAGGAAGCAAGCATAAGGGACATTCAGCTAAATGCTAACATCAGCATGCTCACATGTTTGAAAGGGCAATGCTAACATGCTAATGCTTGAGGGTAAAATGAATTAGTTCCACCTTTTCAAATTAGTAAATGCTTACGGATGATTTATGTGATGATTTTATGCCGCTGTACATTTTACAACATCTTTGGGGTTTTGCACCATTAGCTCAGCAGAAAATCAGTTTGAAAGAGACCATGTTCAATTTGTATTACATTTATGACATTACAGTTTGCAGCCCTAAACCAAGACATTTACATTTAGGAACTTAATATATATCTTTACTCTAAATTAGTTGGCACACGACAAACAATATAAAACCATCAGCTCAAGTACGATGTTACTTCCTGGCTGAAAGCTCACTGAGACGAATGAAATGAAGGCATTTAAAAGGCCGAGGCAGTGTGAACAAGGAAGAGACAATAGTCTGTAAATTTAGAAAAGTCAAACATAGAATATTGGAGGCCAGATAAGCTTGGATTTTCTGCATTAAAGCCTCACAATGTGATGAGTAAGAGAATCCTGGAGCTTCACTGTGTTATCTGCTTTATTTTCAGTGACAGTTTAGCCACAGCTGGAACATTTAAGGAGATGAAATAAGGCGCATGTAAATGAAGTGTTTCACCAAATGACTGACATCACTTTAAATGGTAATGGGATCACTTGACTTAAACTGAATGAATGAAGTTATTATCAGCCAACAGGCGAGTGTTTCCTCGTCAGGTCCAAATGGTTTCCAGTCCCATTCCAAGCCTTTATTGGCATTTTCTTAGTCTGTTTGTTTCATCTGGGGAAAAAAAAATTATTCAATATTCATTTTTCAGTCAGTCTGTGGCTTGATTTGATACATGAAGCGATTTTGAGAGACGGGAGACACTCTGCCAGGGATGCAATCAGACTGTTTTCAAGGAGGGTCACAGAAACAGAATATCAGAGGTGGTCATGTTACATACAGTATGACTCACATGACTATGAGTGTGCATTCTGCTCATAGGATGGTGAAGGGCCACAGGATATTTTCTGTACCGTAACATTTACAGTACTAAATCCAGGAGAACACACACACACACACACACACACACACACACACACACACACACACACACACACACACACACACACACACACAGGAATGTAAGGAGACATGCAGTACAGACACAATCTGTATCATTCTGTCATTTCTGAAGAAGTAGTTTGTGTATTTGTGCAAAATCAAAACCCTCTCAAGATTTCCTTCTCATTTCAAATGAATGAAAATGAATAAATAATCAAGACGTGAGATAATCTGTGGTGTGTGTGTCAGTGGTTTACAACATGTCACAATGCAGAACAGTCTAATCACAACAACACTGATATATTACCAAAAGGGGCCATTATCTTCATCAGCACCAACGCTGCTGCTTGATTCCCTTCAAATATGTGAATAAGCATAATGCTCCAAATGAAAATGTATTTCTTAAACAGAGGTGAGATGATCACATTGTTTTGTGACAAACACACACATTTACAGCCACAGAGGCTATTCAGACTCTTTTAAATCACATTCAGGCTCTGAGCACACCCACAAATTTACTTCATAAACCCGTCTTCTGCATCCAAATGTGTTCACTGGCCTCTGAATCATTACAGCTCTGCCTACAGTCAACTACTGCTTCATATGCCCACGTTTATGAGCATTCATGAGCACAATGTGGGCTGAGCTCATGCTAGTGATCAGCTGTGAGGCAAAGTGATTGACAACATGTAAACAGTTATCATCAAACATGTTTGAAATGAGACACGGAAACAAAGGATGGCACTACTAGAAACCAAAACACTAAAAACTGTTCTACCTGTGTCCAGCATGCAGTGTGCTAATATTTACCTATAAGTTACAGAGAAGATGGCCATCATGGACCCCGGAAGTAGGTTATCAGAGGTGGTCATATTCCATATGATGCTCCTGAATGTCATCTCCTGCAGCTTTAATACCTCTCGGAGCAGCTCGTAAAATTTGTTATGGAAAAAATAAAACTCACAGATTGGAAGGCAATCCCCTTAATGGTACCTATTATGCTTTTACTTATTTCCTGTCATGTGCATAATGTAACAATGTCAGATGATAATATTTAACATGCCCAACAATTTAACCCTTACATACTGTTCGGGTTCCTGCAGAGACAGACACCTGCTGGTCTTTGAAGGGGCATGGGGGAATCTGGAAACAGTGAAATAGTAAAACAGCAACAGTGATCATATATGGTGCACAGAGGGAACAGAAGTCATCCAGAGGTCAGAGGGTGCCTCGACACAGACACAAGATCTGCACCTGCAAGCACAAACACCTGCAATGGAATCAAATAATCTACAAAGTAACAAATCTGAATCTCTTTGGGTTGGGAGGGGGGTGGTGGGGGGTTCATAACATTATTAAGGTACCTGAGCTGCCATTTCAGTGACTGACATCATGCAACAGGTGATCTGATCTTCCAACATGAGTCAGAGGATGTGTCAGAGCAGGAAAACAACGTGGAAGAAAACATGCTTCTATTATAAATTCCAACAGTTCCAGAATGTTCATGCCATTTTCAAATTCAATAAAATATATTTAAATCATTATGGCTTTTATGTTTTTATGTCTTATGTAAAACAGGACATGATACTGTGTAATAGTAGATGTTTTTCTCCAAAAACGAGTGTTGTAAAACTTAAATGTATGATTAATCCTTAATAAATGTTTCAGAGAGCAGGGAGAGTGTATTTTTTATTAATGTGACATAAGCTATTGGTCAAATATGAACAGTATGTAAGGGTTAAATAAGAGGTACAGGCACATCAAGCAAGCGCTGTAAGCAAAAAGCTCCGATTTCAGATTGCTATGAATGCAACATTTCATCATGAGCTCGTTTATTGGTGATCTACTCCAGACAAAGCACCTCCGCTGAGTAATCATCCAATCAGTCTGTAGGTATTAGTAACGAGGTGATTTACAGTAATTTTATAGAGAAAACATTTCACTGTTTTCGATCTGAGGTCCTCAGAGTAACCTGATTTACAAAGTCTCTTCAAAGATAGTTTTTTTTACCTGTCCCTTAAAGTGACCACTAATTGCTGCTGACAGTAATGTTAACTTAGCCATGCAGTTAGCTGTACTATTAGCTGACTCTCCCCGAGCCCTGGACCTAAAAACGTCCTCCTTTTGCCGGTCCAAATCTCAAGACAAGACGACATAAGATAAGATGAGATGAGATATGATAAGATACAATGAGATATGATACGATAAGATGCGATATGATAAGATGAGATGAGATGAGATATAATAAGATACGATGAGATAAGATGAGATAAGATAAGACGATAAGATTATAATAATAAAATAATAAGATATGATAAGATAAGATAAGATGAGAGAAGATGATAAGATAATAAGATAAGATAAGATGAGATGAGATAAGATGAGATAACATAAGATAAGACGATAACATTATAATAATAAAATAATAAGATATAATGAGATAAGATAAGATGAGATAAGACGATACGATAATAAAATAATAAGATGAGATAAGATAAGATGAGATAAGAAAAGAATCTTTATGGGAAATCCAGGAAGGCACAGTGACAAAGGGTAAAGGCATGAGAAAGCTTCAGTATGTGATGTGCTGGGAAGAGAAACATGTTAGTTTAATTCAGAACAGGAGCAAAGGAGAAGAAGAATGAGAGCAAGAAGTGTGAACCACACTGGGAAAGTAGTACTTTTACTCATGATGAGTCCAACCTCTCATTTCACCTAATCATGACCCATTTAGGAAATCCTTCCACCTTCTTGGCTTTTAACTGGAATAAGTCTACTGGGAGCTTAGAAACATCTGATTAAATTGCTCCCTAGTTTGTACAAAACTACTGATCCGTCATAGTTAAACAAAAAACCTCTGAGATCATGTGAATTTTTTTTACTCAACTTCATGATTTTTTTAAAACATGCTTATCTGGGTTGATGGATGTCTGAGTTTGCATCAAACAAAGTAATTAGTAGTGAATGTAGTTGAGCTGCTGTCAGTGTATCGTTGCTTCATGAGCTGCAGGAGGTGTATTTATTCTGATAAATGATGCTAAAATGTCTGGAAAGATTTTGGAGTTCTGGAGAATGACAGGAGAATGACAGCTGGAAAACATTTAAACTGAAATGCAGAGGAAGTCAAGAGATGCATTAGATAAGAGGCCTCTTCATCACGTGTAGAGGGTCAGAGCTTTGTGAACAAGAGTCAACTTACATTTTATACCACCAATGCAGTGGATTGATTTTTTGATTTTTGATTTTTGAATGTGAATATTTTTATTTTCAGAATGAGGATTTATTATTTTCAAGAATATCCTGCACACTATACCTTTAAATGTTTACCAGCCTTAACCTAAACCAAATGCAGGATGCTGCATTCTACATTACCTGTAGTCTTTTGAACCTCACCTCAACTTGGTGAGTGTTTTCAGTATGCCATCAAATGTTGCTCAGAAGACCTCCGTTACACTTTAGGATGAGTTAAAAACATACAAAAACCTTGCTTGCATCACATTTACAAGATTTGCGTTGAAGTCTTTATTTTAACCGTTACTTAAAGTAATGTAATTTTCACATTTTAAAACAACACATGCTAAAATATGAGGTCATCAGAGGCCAAGGCACCAAAACGTCTGTCAAATCAACACATATTAGCCGAAAGTGGAACACATGACGGAAAGCCTGGAGAAACACACCTATTACCTTTGCATAATTAGGTTTTATGTAAATGTTTTAAGCTCTCCCTGATTTATTAAGCTGGATGTAATATTCTTCTAAGAAGTAGAGATTTATGTTTGCATTTTTATTGTTTTGCTCCCAAAAACACTAATTACCTCTGCTGAATTTAATCTGTTTAAGGAGGCGGAGAGGGATTTTTTGATTTCTCTGGGCCATGCATACACACACATACATACACAAAGAGACTGACACACACAAATATGTAGTGCAAACACACTCAGTCATAACTGACTTACACAGACAGACGTGCTCTCAGTGTTTACCTGATGCAGTAGTTTTTCATTACCCTCCCACCATTCACTGATCCATGCACAAACACAAGAATCAACTCATTGTGAGGTATTCATCCTCACCTCTCATCTCTCTTAGTCTCCCACTCGTACCTCCAGGGATGCTGGGGCGGTGGCCTTTTTTCAGAAAGTGAACACATGCGTTCTTGTATCCATGGATTTACTATCTGAAAATGCATTACAGTCAAATAAATACATGTTTAGAGAAACAGGGAGAGTTTCATCATCCTCCTCCTGATGGCCTTCACCGTTACCATGATGACAGCCATAGATCTGGAGGATGGCACCAACAGCTACCCTCTGTTCTTCCTCTAAAGCCACATTTCCACTGCATACTGTAGTACCGGCACGACTTGACTCGCCTTGGTATCGGGTACTTTTCTGCGGGTCGTTTTCCACTGTGGGATTCGAACCTCCTCGGGCACCGTGTGACACTGCCGTCAGCTATTTAAGACAGGAATGTCTGCGCCTCCACCATATAGCCGTTGCAATAAATATGTTACGGTCGCTAAAGTAGCTTGGCTGTTTGAGTGTGGCGGCCATTGATTTGTGCTGTGCAGGATATTCCGTGCGTGCCGGGCATCGACCAATCAGTGGTCTGTAACGTTTCAGTAGTACCAGGTACTTTCTTCCTAATGGAAATGCAAAAAAAGGCGAGTAGAGTCAAGCTGGTACTACGGGGGCTTATATGAAGTAGTGTGACTCATACTGCAGGTCTTCCGTTGTTGTTAAGGCCTCTTGGAAATTGTCAAATGTCAGGATGGTACTCATCTTCCTCACAACCCAGTCTACAGTATACAGTATGTGGCAGAGCTTTTTATGACGTTGAAAACTCATATCTGTCCGAATGGTTGAATGCATCATGGTCTGCACTGAGCTGCAAACTAAACTCCCCGTATGCTCACTGTATCCATGTGAGGTGGATTAAAGATCACATACACTGCGGATGCTAGTGTTAGGTGTGTTATGAAAGGTTTTGTTAATTGTGCACCTGTGTGTCCACTTGTGAGCAGGATTACTCAAAAAGTTATGAGCTGATTTATTTTTTTTTTATAAGAAACAATCCATTAGACTCAACTACGCTCTCTGAGTGACCTTCAGTAGTCGTGGATTGTCCAACATGTATAGAGCCTGTATAAAACAACACAGTGAGATAGCACAGGTGGAATTATCCAGAATGTGCTTTTATTCTTCCATCTTTGGAACATTGTAATTTCACCATGGTGACCCGTGTCAATAACATCTACTGTCTTTGACAATTCTCCACAACAGACCTTTGACCTTACCTTTTAGATCAATGTTAATGGAAAACGCTCAGGAAAAGACAAGACTTCATTTGTGTGTTCCTCATAGCAACGTTGCTACAGAGCAGCTAGAAAACCCAAGGTCGAAACCTCCACCGGGAACATTTAACATTACCCTTATTGTATTCTGGTGAACATGGATTATGTCTAGTTTGATGTCGCAACAGCACTGAAAACCTGTGCACCTGTTAGCACCACTTAGCATATTGTGGCATTGAAAGTAAGCGTGTGTGCAAAGCTTCCTGATGAAATATCACAGACAAATAATGATCATTTCTACATTTACCGTATCATGTTGTGTAGGTGGTCATGTAATGCCAGGTTACGTGAAATAAGGTTATTGAAACGTAAGAAAATAAACACGAATCCTTAAATCCAACCCTGACATTTTGACTGACATACAGACAAATTAAGTATAGTTTGGTCCCTACAGGCAAGCATGATTGGTGGACATGTTGTTCTTTTGCATCATTTTCATCTGTATGTGGCAGAGAGAGAGAGAGAGAGAGAGAGAGAGAGAGAGAGAGAGAGAGAGAGAGAGAGAGAGATCTATAGCACAGGGGTTGACTGGCCAACTGAGGAAGATGTACTGTAGCTCTATTGTAATTAAGACTGGGGCAATAATCTAAGTCACACACCTTTTCACCACTATCATAAATCATGGTGTGTGTTATACTTGAACCCCAGTCACACTATATCTGATTAAAACATTCATTGAGCACAGTAAGGATCAATCACCAGATATGTCATCAGTTATTATCTCACACTCTCTCATACACACACATTTACATATTGCAGTGTATCAAGTTTGTCAATACTGTTCTGCTCCATTGGTGCAGGTGAAGGTTAAATAGCAGCCCCTGCTTTGATATTATGAGGATTCAGAGTGTAAGTGATGACCTCACAAGGCTACAGCCTCAGCCTTTGTTTTTCCTCACAACCTCTACTGAACTGCAGTGGATATTTACCTCTGGATATGAAGAACCAGGCCCCAGCCAAAGCAAATGAAAAAGCATTTGTCTACATAGATCTGGCACCGTCTTTAAAATGATGGGCTGTAGTAGAGAGAGTAGCTTTGACTGCAGAAAATGTGTTAATGCACACCTCTGAAGCAGCTCTGTTCCAAACACAGAGTTGCTCTTTGACATCTCTGGGATTATGAACTGAGGTGTTAATGTTTCTTTTTGTTGTTGTTGTTGTTTTTTTTAATCTACAACCTCCTCCAACTTTGTGCACAGACTGCTGAGCTTCGGAGAAAAATAACAGCATCTATTGTTCATACTGACCTTTTCACAATTACTGCACTCGGAGCAGCTCTTGTGTTTGGGCCGTGCATTGACACATTGCACATTTTTCTGGCAAGCAGCGTTGCATTTCCTCTCAACACCAGCCTGGGTTTGCTTAACTTGTGTGTTGGCAAGTTGTACAAGAAAATGCATTTGTAGTAGGCTGCACAACAGATCACTGATAGCTCACTCCTTCACTCAGACGCCCTGCATCTTTTCGGCAAATAACCTTGCATTGGGCTATTACTGCAATATTTAGCCAGGCAATATCAAACTATCCGTCAAAATGAATGTTGGGATAGGGAATCCTGTGTAATGTCATTCATTTAAGGTTTGAGAATGTTCACAGACCCAGCTGGATCAAATAAAAACATGCTGACAGAATCTTGCAGATGTGGCTTTTACTGAAGAGTTAGAGAAGAACATTCTAGCCTTTGGTACTTTCATACACAATATGTTGACACTGGTGGTCATTTTAACTCACCATTTCTAATTAGGCCATAGTTCACATCGCTCCTCAGCCTGAATAGTGGAGAGCATCCCGTCTCATCTCTCTCATTTAGTTAGGACCTGTATTCTGATTCTGTGCAGACAGGAGAACTAAATCTGACTTGAAAAAATGAGGGCTTGGATAGTAATTAAAAGTTTTCTGTTTAGCTCCAAACTAATCACTTTGTGGTCGCTGTTTGGTGGCATGACACCTAAATCAGCTGTCTGACAGCATTGGACACCCGTCACCTGATCAAACGTGTTAACTCACATCACTACTTCAGTAATCTCAGAGATGGTGGAGGTTTGAGGAGATTAAAAAAGACTAACTGAAGTTTAAATTATGTCTCTTCTGATTAAGATCATTTCTAGCAGCTCGAGAGAGACGGAGAGAGGGAGGGTGATGGTTTGTAAAGGGGGGGACAGAGTGTGGAGTTTGAAGAGAGATTTTAGGAAATTGCGTGTTGTTTTCTAAAATATGGACACTTTTACCAGCGAGGGATAGAAAAACAGAAATACAGACAAGCAGCGACGGAGGAAAAGTTAATTATCCAAGATGTATAAAACACACTGACTATGAAAGAGAGATGATTAAATATTGATGCTGCTTGTAAAATGACTAATTTTTGCAGCCCCTCACTGCTACTGCCGTCCTTTAATCTCAACATCACCCACTGCTCTGCAGCGTGGGGTATATATAAGTATACTTCTCTGAGGCACATTTGAATTTTACATTTAATTTTAAACAGTCCTCAGAGGCTATGACGCGATAGCAGAATAATAAAAAAAAAAAAAAAAAAACACAGCAGGAGACAGAAATAGAGAAAATCCTACGTTCCAGGCCTCAGGCTGATGATGTGATCCAGAGCCATTTAGAGCAGAAAAGAGTAAATAGTCAGTAAGAGTAAGGAACATGTCTGAAATAACAGCTGGAGCCAAAAATAATGACTGGTCTTTATGAAAGGCTGTGTAGACACATTCAGAACAGATGGAATACTAAAATAAAACATTACTTTTAGTTTTTACTGACATTATTTTCACTTCCTAATTCATTCTCACCGCTTCCACGTTTCTGTTAATTCAATGTTAAGATGATGTCAATGACGTTAACACTTTTCTTTCTTTCTTTTTTTTCTTCAAATTAAAAGTCTCCAAGTGTTGGACATACAGTACATCCATATCCTGTAAAAGTCTCATATATTCCATTCTAGTACTGGATCTATTCATCTATAGGTTATATTTAGATAGAATTTGGTGGAATGCACATAAGAAAACTACCGATTTATAAGCTGTATAACCTGAAGAGTAACTTTTAACCTAAAGCCCATAATAAGAAGACTGCAGTGACAAAGTGTATTAAGATAAGGCTGTAGTTCAGACTGGAATATCAAGGTTATCTTCAGGTGTCAGACTGGGAAAGCTCCCTCCTCCTGACCTCACATCTTAAATGTTTGTTAGCTTCTTGCTGGTTTGAGGTCAATACTCCGGCTTCCTCCTGCAGTCCAAAACATGCAGTTGAGTTGAATTGATAACCCTGTCGCCCCATTCAGAGAGCGTTTTTATTCTGGGCCTGTTGCGGCTTTATTCCGCCCCGACGGTCAATTTGAACACAATGAAGGTGTAATGGGAATAGATATAAAATATCAGCTTTTTTGCTCACTGAGGTGTCTTTGTGACGCCTTGGTCTGGTCCAGTTTGATCACTGAAGGGGTCACAGAGAAGGGAATTTGTTTGGGTGCTCTTGCACAACGTCTGTCTGAAAGTGGCTTGTGATGAACTGGAGAAGGATGGATGGATGGATGAAGTAGGTGAGGCCTGGGCCCTACTGGCCGGTTGTACATCAGTTCTGCGAAGCTTTTTATGTGATCAGCAACGTGGTGGGAATCACATGACTGGTGTTGAGCAGATGTAAGATAAACATCCAGAAAGTGTTGACTATTTAACAGAAATCAGTTTCAATTGCAAACTGAATCATACTGTTTTAAACAAAATGCTTTGCTGCTTTTCTTTTCTTTTCTTTTTTTAAAGGTTCTCTGCACTATTCAGAAAAAAATCAAGCTAAACCTCAAGTCCTGGATCGCCAGCATAACAGCCAACAATTGAAAAGATTTCAAAGGTCAACTCCCTTTCAAATGCAATAAAACAAGATTGAGATAGAGATCAGGTTTGAGGGGGAGAGAAACATAAAGATGGGGGAGAGTGAGCAAGAGAGAAAGAGAGAGAGAGAGAGGGATACCAAACAGCAGCAGAGGCTGGAAGATGAATAAGAAGAAACAGCAAATTAGACAGAAGGAGAGCTGGAAGGCTTGGCTTTATGATTCATTTATGAGCTTAAACCTATTTTATTTCCATTCCCCCACAACAATAGGTGGTAATTTTCCATGTGTTGATGCATTACACGGCCTTCACAGCAAGAGGCAGATTGGTGCGCTATTATGAGAGAAGGAAAATCGCTACCTAAAAAGAAGAAGGATGTGGGTTTGCAGGAGAGGGCAATAGATTGGGAAATGATGGGATTGGACAGAATACAGATGGAAGGATGGAGTGTCGGGTGAACTGTAGTTTAGGGAGAGACATAAAGCAAAAGGGAGTCAGAAAAATGTGACTCCTAAATGGCAAATAAATGATCACTGAAAGCAGAAGGCGAGTGTTTCCTGTTAATCTGGGAAAAAAAGAAAATGAAGGAGAGAATGAAAAAGAGGAGATGTGCCAAAATGTGTGGGCGTACTAATAACTAACTACTCACTACCAGAAACATCAAAGCATGAGAGACAATGGGAGACAACAGGGACTATTTAAATGCACCCGTGCTTCTTCTCCCCCCCCGCCACCATGCACCACCAATCGCCAACACACACAGACACAGGGAGAATATTACTAGGACTGAGAGCATAATTAAAACGCCCAGAGGCAGAAACAGTCGGAAGGTGTTTCTGTCAGGCTGTACAGAGCCTGCAGAGACGGCTGGGTGTCCCTGACATGGTGGGATCATGTCTGGAACTTTACTCTACCTCTGCTGCATGTCATCCATCACCGCCCACATCCTTTCCACATTGCTTCTGCCACTCTGCAACGCACATGAGAGAGAAGGATGAGGACAACATGCAAAATTCAAAGGGATGAAAGAAAACAGCGAAGCGATGGTGAGGAAGATGAAGTATACCAGCATTTACTGCGTCTCAGCAGCGTGAAGGCCAGAGTACTCAGAAGCATCAACGATCTCTGGTGTTAGAGCAATGTGTCAGTCGGTTTCAAGGCCTGTTTATTGTTGCAATAGTTGTACAAATATAATGTGAAACAGTTTGCAGAGTAGCATAGCATAGCATCAGTCTGGCCCGTTCATCCTAACAGTTCTCCAAATAACAGAGGAGATTTGTATAGCTACAGCTAGCCAAAATTCAGAAAATATCCCCAATATCCAATCAGGATATTGGGGATATAACAAGAGCCTTAAAGAAAGCCTTGTGCTAATGACAATACGGCCATTTGGGGTCTCACAATGTTAAGGAAAGTTTAAAAAATATCATGGATCCACCCCTTTATTTGGATTTAAAATCCAATGGTTCCTTCTTTGGGACAATGCTCCCTCCTCCACCCAGTTTCTTGGTTATAAGAGAGCGTCATCCTAGAGTGTTCAAAAAAAGGTGGCAAAGTTTTCTGACCCCAACCCTTTTATTCAGAGCTACATGCTCAACCCTTCTACCAAGTTTAACCAAAAAATCCATCAGATCGTTTTTGTCTAATCCTGCAAACTGACAATTAGAAAAGACTAGAATCAGAAAAGGAAAAGACTTCTATATACAAATGACTATCTTCTTATTCATCACAGAATACAGTCCCCAAATTTATATCTTCTGTTATGATGGCATCTGCTTTCTTGAAGATGGAATATAAATGATCACAATACTTTTTGGGAATAAATCCCTTTGGCTGAGTGAGAAATTGAAAACCTGAACCCATCTTCTCTACAGATGTAAGGATTTGGAGTTCGACAGGATGAACTCCAGACTGTGACTAGAGGGACATTTGAATCAAATGTCTGGACTGAAAATGTGTATTGTATAACTTCAGATGCTCCCTAAAATGAGACTGCAGTGAGTGTTTCAGTAAAGGTCTACATTTGTCATCACAACAATCCTGTCAGCTATACTTCCCCATCACCTCTTCACAACGAGTCAGCTCCTTGTTTATCCTCATGTTCCTTCTGATTTAGGAGTTATTTCAAGGTAAACTGGGCCAAAAACCAAATTGGGCTTTAAAACATGTCATACAAAAATAATCAATTTGATGAAACAAGGCTCTATCAGCTGGAAAGACATGTTCATTCTAAGCAGATTTATTTTGGCTTTCATCACCATTATGGTGACAAGCCTCATCAAGCTATAATTGACTTATGAAATAACCTTGTTCCTTATTACTTATTCACCGGGGAGTCCATTCATTTGTTACATGGCTTTTTTTCTGTCTATGCTAATGCTCTGGAGGCCAGACTTTCTTACAGTACATTATAGCTTAAATAATAGTGTGTCTTACTGCTTAAGTGCTTGGCACACTTCTCAGCAGATTGTCTTGCAAATTTGCAAATTTGATGTTTCTGTCACTGAAATGCATGAAAGAAATCAGATTAAGAAGGCGGCCATTTTTATTTCATCACAGGGTCTGTTTACTCGACTTATACAATATGTCTATACACTGAGGTCCAGTTTATTAGGTACACCTAGCTCAGATCTAAACGTTTGTTTATTTCTTTTAAAGGGAACCTTCACTAACAGAGGTTGTTGATTATTGAATCATGAATCAGAAATTCCCCCAACACATTTTTGATGTCAGGTTTTGGTCGGATGCATCTGACATTTTCTGTAAACCTTTGGAAACTGACGATACAACATTCACACATGCTTCACACTGTGATTTTGCTTGGTTTGAACTTCTCTGTCAAGTCATCTTCCCCAGTTTCTCTTTATATCATTTCCTTTTTCTTCAAATTTTCTGTCTCTGTTCATGAACTGAGATGCAGGGCGTTTCATATAAATGAATGTTCGCTACATAGCCAAGCAAATTCACACAAAGCTGATTGAGCTCCTCAGCGCCAGGTAAAATCTGTATTTTATGGTAGATTTTAAATTTGAAGTCTGTGGCAGTTTCCCTGGGTTGGTGCGTCTTTTCTGATGGGGGGGTTGGTGTAGTGGCTCTCACCACCAGAGAGGGGAGAAAAACCAAACCAACCACCTCCAGAGGAGACTGCACAAACTATGCTGACTGCGTTATTCCATCCCATTTGACAGTAGAATACATTTTAGGAGATTGCTCTGAATTTAGGCCTGATGAGATCACAGCTGTTGTGTTTTTGCAATTTAAATGATAAATTTCTTTTTGGAAATCGATTATCTTAAAACCTGAGGGCTGCTCAGTCTAATTTCAGTCGGTGAAAAGCATAATTATCAGATGGTCTATGTGAACTTTTTATACTCAGCAGTGTGATCATATCATCATTCATCATAAATAAAACTTTTTATCTCAAATGACATTAATTCCAGATGAAGTCTGGTAATCCTCATAATTAGGTTTCTTTATCATCTCTTTGCATAGTTGGAATGAAGGTTCATTAGTAAATTAATGACAGTTTCAGTAGAAACTATCTGAACTGAAACTGTTTCCTGAAACATTCATTTCTGGGCTCCTGGATGGGCCTTTGGGTGCAGCAGATTTGTGGGTATTATTAAATCCTGGATTCACATCCAAATGCATGATGTTATCATCACAAGGGTCCAGAACAAAGAACTTTTGTATTACTAGAGAACATATAAATATCTCAGGGTCAGTGACAAGGTTCTTTCTCTGGTCTTAAAAAGTTGACCTTAAGGCCTTAAACCCATGCTGTTTTTGGGTTATCATGTATCTGCTCACCGTCACATTATTTTGAACACAATCTCTCAGGAATGCATTGAGGGAGTTTCTTAAAGTTTAGCTTAAACTTCATGTGATGAAGTTCTCTATCAGTAATCTATACTATGAAAAACAGCATATTTTTCATTAAATGTTATTCACTGGAGTCGTACATGTCAATATGGTATGGTTTCATATTTTATCAAATTCCTTTACACTCTATATGAGTCTGAGTCAAGTTTACTTCCATGTCTGACCAAAGTTTGGAATGTCGTGGCACGCTGTCTTCCTATTGGCTGTCCTCCATGGCTGTCAGGTGAGGGGGATGGGTATCCCTAGTCAGAATGCCTGTGTGCATTTCACAGGAGAGCGAAGGAATGACGGGATGTTTGACCATTTCATGATGATGTAGGCCTGTTGGATAAACTACCTTGAAATTTAGGTTAAAGTTAAAGTGTGCATAGATAAATATCTATAAATGAACTGTCTTTGAACTAAGTTGGAGGAAGAGCTAGCCTATAGGTTTGTGTTGTTGTTATATTGAGCCTATAGGTTTGTGTTGTTGTTATATTGAGCCTATAGGTTTGTGTTGTTGTTATATTGAGCCTATAGGTTTGTGTTGTTGTTATATTGAGCCTATAGGTTTGTGTTGTTGTTATATTGAGCCTATAGGTTTGTGTTGTTGTTATATTGAGCCTATAGGTTTGTGTTGTTGTTATATTGAGCCTATAGGTTTGTGTTGTTGTTATAGTGAGCCTATAGGTTTGTGTTGTTGTTATAGTGAGCCTATAGGTTTGTGTTGTTGTTATAGTGAGCCTATAGGTTTGTGTTGTTGTTATAGTGAGCCTATAGGTTTGTGTTGTTGTTATAGTGAGCCTATAGGTTTGTGTTGTTGTTATAGTGAGCCTATAGGTTTGTGTTGTTGTTATAGTGAGCCTATAGGTTTGTGTTGTTGTTATATTGAGCCTATAGGTTTGTGTTGTTGTTATATTGAGCCTATAGGTTTGTGTTGTTGTTATATTGAGCCTATAGGTTTATGTTGTTGTTATATTGAGCCTATAGGTTTGTGTTGTTGTTATATTGAGCCTATAGGTTTATGTTGTTGTTATATTGAGCCTATAGGTTTGTGTTGTTACATTGAGCCTATAGGTTTGTGTTGTTGTTATAATGAGCCTATAGGTTTGTGTTGTTGTCGTATTGAGCCTATAGGTTTGTGTTGTTGTTATATTGAGCCTATAGGTTTGTGTTGTTGTTATATTGAGCCTATAGGTTTGTGTTGTTGTTATATTGAGCCTATAGGTTTGTGTTGTTGTTATATTGAGCCTATAGGTTTGTGTTGTTGTTATATTGAGCCTATAGGTTTGTGTTGTTGTTATATTGAGCCTATAGGTTTGTGTTGTTGTTATATTGAGCCTATAGGTTTGTGTTGTTGTTATATTGAGCCTATAGGTTTGTGTTGTTGTTATATTGAGCCTATAGGTTTGTGTTGTTGTTATAGTGAGCCTATAGGTTTGTGTTGTTGTTATAGTGAGCCTATAGGTTTGTGTTGTTGTTATAATGAGCCTATAGGTTTGTGTTGTTGTTATAATGAGCCTATAGGTTTGTGTTGTTGTTATATTGAGCCTATAGGTTTGTGTTGTTGTTATATTGAGCCTATAGGTTTGTGTTGTTGTTATAATGAGCCTATAGGTTTGTGTTGTTGTTATATTGAGCCTATAGGTTTGTGTTGTTGTTATATTGAGCCTATAGGTTTGTGTTGTTGTTATATGGAGCCTATAGGTTTGTGTTGTTGTTATATTGAGCCTATAGGTTTGTTTTGTTGTTATATTGAGCCTATAGGTTTGTGTTGTTGTTATATTGAGTCTATAGGTTTGTGTTGTTGTTATATTGAGCCTATAGGTTTGTGTTGTTGTTATATTGAGCCTATAGGTTTGTGTTGTTATTGAGTCTGAGAGACTCTGCTGCTCAGTCTTATCAGTCTGTCACTATGTACAAAAGTTATCTGCTTAGTTGAGGCCTCCTTGCTTTGTAAGGAGGCAACTTTGTACATTGGTCCAGAAAATCTGGAGTTCCCTCCTTTTACTCCAGCCGAAACAAGGAGGCAGGGCGGTGCGATGAATCAGAGGTTGGTGGGTTGGAACTAGATTGTGAGGACAAGCATCTTAACTGTGCACTTCTTTGATCTACTACCATATGTTGGCACCATGCTGATGGTGTTTAGGTAAAGGTGCTCAGCGCCACAACACAAAACAGGTGGGTTTATTGGTGGATGCTGGGGTGGTGATGGGGCTGAAAGCACAGGAGCAGCATCGACAGACAGAGGGAGAGATGGGAAATCTCAGCAGCTTAAATAGACCTCCAAACTGGGAGGGCGTGTTCAGAATAAGGAATGACATGTGGAAACAGCAGCATGGTTATATTCATTTATGGAAAAGGAAATAACTTCATATTGTTGCACAGTTAGATAACAAGAGAAACTATAGAAGACAGCACCATCCAGACCACATGTATAAACCACTTCATATAAACTAACAGTAATAAATCCACCTGTTCTTTGTAATGTATATGGAGAGCTACCAACAGACACATTTAAATGTCCTGTATGTGTCAGCACACAATAAAGTCGATACTAAAAACTCAAGCCATGAATCTGGTTACTTTAGCCATAACTAGAAAAAATCAGGAGAGATTTTAGCTCCATCTTGAATTAAACACTTGCAACTTGGCTGTCTCATAAACATTGTTCAGGGATGAACTCTGTATTTTCCTTTGGATAATATATATTTTAAATCAGTCCAACAGTGGTGCTGCTCAAGTCAGTCAATAATAATACACTTGTTAGAACTTGGAATACAAAGTGTCCAGAAACAGCACCTTTAAATCCAAAAGGTAGATTTTTTTTTTTTTTGATGCTTCTGAATCAAATGCTTTTTTTATGCTTCTGGGGCTTGGCTGAATCAATGCACAGACTCATACAGAACATGCCTATTACCTCCTCACCACTTTGGGGCCCAGACAGATGAGTAAAGAACATTAACTGGCTACATTTAATAATTTTAAAGAAAACATAAGAGGAAAAAAAGAGACACATAGATAGAAAATTAAAATAAGGGGCTTAGCACAACTCTATTCTCTCGGGCCCGTCACAGCCCACAAGCCAGCCTCAATTACCTCCTGCAACTGCAAGACCCACCTCTGTGGAAGAGGACGGAGGCTCTGCACCCCCAGCCCCGGCAGTAAAGGTACACCTTTTTTTTTACTGCAACATTACAGACAGATTCCAAGGCTGAATCCTTCACGACATAGAATACCACAAGCAGCAAGGATGGGCAAATGAATGAAGAGAGCACATTAGCAACAAAATTAGCACCAACATCATAAGAATACTGTATATATGAGGCTTTTTTTTTCTACAACCACAGTAGGTCATAAATAGTACACACGAAATGCAGTAAAACATTGTTTTTACTCTTAACTACATATATCAGTTAGAATAGATTAATAGAGGACTTTAAGGATCTGCTGCTAATTTCTTGGTACCATGTATCACAGCACACCTTCAGAGGTCTTGTGGAGTCCATGCCTTGGCTGCTTTGGCAGCAAAAGGGGGACCTACACAAGATTAGACAGGTGGTTATAATGTAATGGCTGTGCAAACATACCGTCTTTATGTTCTTTGACTTCATATTCAGTCTGTATGTGTTGCATTTTTCAACATCAAAAGTATAAACTTGGGTTTATTTGCTTTAACACCTGATTTGGTCATTACTAGCGACTACATTGTACTGTACTTATTTGCATGCTACTTTACACTTCCATCAGAACTGAAGCGTCATCATCCATCATTTATTTGGAGTTGTTTATGCATCTGCAAGATCAATCGTCTGAGGTCCAATTTCTCCACGGTAATTTTACTATTCACCCTATTTACTCATTCCATTTTACTGTCTAAATGGACTCCTGTGTTCCATGGCCCATATGCGTCTCTAGCAGTCCCAGTGATATACGTAGTCCCGCCAAAATCCCAAATATCTGTGCTCTCGGTCCTAGGTCCCAGCCTGCGCCATCACTAACCATTGTGTCATGTCTGGCTCTGTGCCTGAGTATTGTATAACTGCTGGCGTCCAGCAAAACCCAATCTCGATCCAGAGTCAGAGTATCACAGACCAATTTCCACACTACACCTTTTATCCAAGTTAAGGATTACCTTCTGACGGTAAGTGAAGGCAGTAAAGTCTTCTGGCTTCTTCACAAGTATAGTGCTGAGACTGCATTACTTAGAGTGGCCAATGGCATTCTCATCCATGCAGATAAAGGTGAACACTCCCATTCCCATTGACAGCGTCCTTTTGCCCATCGATCATACCATTCTTCTTGGCACTAACTGCTGAGCGAAATATCTTGGTCTTTTGCAGCTAAATGTTCACCAGGTAGTCTCTGAACTGTCAGTCTATCATTGGCTGGCTGTAGCATTGTTACTGGACAGGAGGTGAGAGCAATGAGGGCTGGAAAATCAAAACAATGTGCTGTAAGGAGCTAAAATGCTCTTTAGAACAGGGAGGAATGGCAGATTTTGGCGATATTATCAATGAAATCCTCATTGCAAGAGAACTCTTTCATATATTCAGTCATGTGACATTGTAAATAATAGATGTATTGATTGGAGCAGTTTATTTTGCCCATAGTCTGTTGAGCATGATGTGTTACATGACTGCTCAGTGAGTTGAAGCTACACTCATTCACGTTTCCAATCTTTCTCTCATTTTTTCTTTGCTGTCGTCTCCATTCCTGTCATTCTTCTCTCTCTCTACTACAACTGTCTCAGTCATCGCTGTTATCATCGCTGAAATGTCTTTTGTACCCCTCTGTCACTTCATATCTCTGTCCACCTATCCAATCTTTCTCTTCACCTTTCTGCCTCCTCTACTTTTCACATGACAAGAAAAGAACAAAATCAATCTCAAGGTATCATTATGTGAGTACGGTTCTTTGTCGTTCTCTGCAGATCCAGTGTTGGTGAGAGAGGATCATAGGAGAAAACAGGCAGTGTATGAAATGCAATTTAACAAATACATGTTCGTACACATCCCATCCTGAAATAAAAGGGTAAATGAGACACAGAGTTGGAATGTGAGTATCTTAGTCACACTCCCTCAGGCTGTGGCATTTATCAGCATATTGGGCAGTCAGATATGTTATTAGCTTCAGTGACATATTCAGAGTTTACAGTTGCCATCCTGCTTTGTGTCTATCTCTCGGTTGAGGCTGAGATAATTAAGTTCGGCTCACTTCAGTTGGTGCATCATTGTTATTATGACACTCTAGCCTCATATACTGCCACAGCAGAGGGTGACAGGATGAATTACACTCACTCCAGAACAATGGCAATCAATTGTGTGCAGATTATCTACATACAGCATCATTCTTCTCTCTTTATTGGTGCCATTTTCCCTTTATTTCCACCAGTAATTACATTTTACAGCCAGAGTTAGTCTCTTTTTCTGCCACATAAAACTTTGCTTGTTGACAAGATGCATCAGGCTGCTTAGGGAGCAGCCATACTGGGTTTGACACCATTAGGGAACATTTAGCAGGTTTGTGGCTAATGGCTGATGATTGCAGTATGTTGTTCATGCTGAGGATGAAGATGTGTGGATCATTTGAAGAGTTTAGTGAAAAAAACAAAAACAAAAACATTGATGTTTTAGAGAGTATGCTTCTGTATGGTGCAATTAATCAGGTTAACTTGTTCATTCAATAACCATTCAGTAGTGGAGCAGGCACACTGCATGTGACCAGTTCACTATATATATATATATATATATATATATATATATATATATATATATATATATATATATATATATATATATATATATATATATATATATATATATATGTGTGTGTGTGTGTGTGTGTGTGTACACATACTGCAGCTTGATGAGATGTCTAAACATCAGCAGTACTTTCATTTAATTTTCCACACCCCCTCAGCTTGCCAGGAATCCCAGCATGCTTAATGCTGCAGGGTCTCCTCCTTTGAAAGAACATCACTCACAATCATGAAAGTAATTATCTTCATTTACATTTTTTTTTAACATTTACCTCCACCAAGGATGTTCTGTTTTTACCAATGTTCATTTTCCTGACTGGTAAGTTTTCATCAGATTTCCATTAAACTGCGTGGAAGTATGGGGGCATAGGCCTAGTACAGTTTTTGTTTATCCTGCAACATTGAAAGATAGATCATTTTTCCTTAATTAAAATAAATAAATGATAATAATTTAGCTACGCAGACACTGGCAAATTGTTTGGCCATTCTATGCAGTCTACTGAGTCACTTTTTTCACAATTATCATTGTTTTATTTTATTACTATTATTATTGCATTGCCTTTCATCATGTAAGAGTAACAATGGTCCCCAGAGGATAATTGAAATGCTGTTTGTGAGCCACTGACCCTTAACTATCAGGTCCAAAGTCAGTAACAAGGTCTTTAGAGTGACCATGTAAATTCTACTCCACCACTAAAGAGCTAATTATTATTTAATATTAGGTACTAAATTATATGATTTTAAATTTGTTCTTAGCTCCCTGACAGGGTTAGTTCATCTTAAAAGTGCTCTCTTTCTTGGTCATTATTTTCACCATACATTCATTAATTTATACCACATATATATCGTATATATATTGTGCATTGTGTAATTATGAGGTCAGGAATAAACATTGTTCACATGGACCTTATTAATGACCTAAATATGCACAGTGTGATGTAGATAGGAATCCATGAGGTGGGGAGTTTTGGGGGGGCTACATAACGCCATCACGTTCTTGGATTAAAGGAACAGTTCACTCAAAAATAGAAATCGGTCATTATTTTCTCACCCTCATGCTGATAGAAACGTTTCTTAGTCCACAGGATGTTTCTGGAGCTTCACAGCAAAACAGCTGAACTGAAGATGATGCTCAGATATGTTTTAAAAAACAGATATATTTTAAAAAACTAACAGCTAACTAACATAATGACTCCATACAGCTTGTGAGGTATAACCTAAATTCTCCAGAAGCACTGACAACTCTGTGTGAACTGATAAGATGTTATAACAGTGTTATAACACTGAAGCTGAAGCCTTCACTGTAGCCTGAACATGTGCACACACACACCACTAGACGGGTCAACAATTATAATTGTAATCTCTGCATACGTCCATGTTTACCTGCTACCTTAAAGTGGTATGTGTCCACCTCAGACGTGTATTAATACTGTAAGCTTACAGTGAAGATTTCAGCTTAAAAAGGATGTTAGTGATGATTTTTTTTTTAAATCAATTTGGGATCATGAGGCTTCTGGTGACTTGGATAATGTCATACGACCTATATGGAGCCATTGTATTTTTAATTTTTTTCCCCTTGAATTTAAAACAATCTTCCCAAAAATTAGAGGCGGCAGAAGAAAAGAGAAAATTAAACTTTGCAAAAGCAAAAGTCTGGTTAAAGTTGTAGATACACAGAAATTGACAGAAAGGGGTGAAGGAGGAAAAAAAAAAGAAAATCAAAAACACAGCAACTGATGCAACACATTTGTCTTACCCGCACACAAACGCACACAAAGTGTCCCGAGACGAGACATTCATCTAACTGTCCCATTCTGAATCTAGCCGAGTGAGATATCGGCATCTCTCCATTTAGCTCCAGCCATGGTCGAGACCAAGATAGCATCTGCCCTTTCTGGAGGCCGGCACAAATCCATAGAGTGCTGTGACAATTATCGACAATCAATGTCTATTTACCTGCCATTCACAGTGAGTGAATACTGCTGTCTGAATAAAGCCAATGCCTATCTCAGCCTTTTGAATAAAAGGCCATGGGTGTGTGTGTGTGTGGGTGAATTTCTATCACAACAAGGGCAAATGTCAAATATAATGGAACCATAACACTGCTTTCCAGCACAAATGGGTGACACCTGTGAAATTAGGTCATTGTGAACACTAGTTCTAAGGTTCATGCATTCATGCAACGGCTTATTTTAATATGTCTACCTTTTTACTGCTCAACCCTCCATCCCATGTTCTACTTTCATTTGTGATTTCCCAGAATACAGACGAACCAGAGGTTTTCAAAGTAGGAGGCAAAGCCCGTTTTCCACTGCGTAGTACCAGCTATCGGGTCAACTCGACTCAGCTTGGTTTTCTGCTGGTCATTTTCCATTGCCGATGGTACCAACTGTCTATAAGGTGACACACACCTCTCGTGATCCTATCAGCTCTTTAAGAGAGGAACGTCTGCAACTCCTCAATATAACGGCTGCAACAAAAAGTTATGGTTGCTAATGTAGCTTCGCTGTTTAGAGTGTGGCGGCCATTGATTATATTGTGTGTGATCTGAACTCCAGTAGTTTTGTGAAATTTAACTTGTCTTTTTTTTTTTTACTAATACATCTCTTAGGACAGATATTAGGTTATTTTGTCTCAATTGCTGAGTGTCTATGGATCAAATAGCATAATTATGACTCAATGGGCATCCAGGAATTGAGCAAAACAATGACATTTTACACCAAACTGACATGCAAACATCAGAATAGGTTACATATTATGACATGGTATGATATATGATGATGATATGATAATGACATGATGATATGACATGATACGATTATGATATTTGGGGACATTTTCCGTCAGTGTGTATAGCAACAAAACTCCTCTTCCTCTCCTTCTCTGCACATTTTTTATCATATAACTATAACTACTTTTTATAATATAACTTGGCTTCTTCCCCAAAGTCTTTGTGCTTTCTCATCCTGCAGGTCACCGTGGACCGACCTACTGCTGGGATCATGATTGACACCAACTGACATTATCATTATCATCATCATTATTATCAGTGTTATTGTAGTGGTTATTATAAATACTACAAATTGTAATCTTTGTATTATAACAGCTGTTATTCTTATTGTGGTTGCACATGTCTGTGTCCCTGTCCCTCACTTCCTCTCTCTCCCCCCCATCTATCTTTCTGTATCTCTCTCTCCCCATCTAACTTCCCCATCTCTCTCTCTCTCTCTCCCTCTGCATCTATCTCTCCATCTCTCTCTCTCTCTATGACCCAGCATTACTCCCTCTCTATCTCTCTCTCCCCGACCGGTCAAAGCAGAGGGCCGCCCACCTTGGGTCTGGATCTGCTCGAGGTTTCTGCCTCTAAAAAGGCAGTTTTTCCTCACCACTGTTTCCAAGTGCTGCTCATGGGGGATTGTTGGGTACAGTCTAGACTGTTCGTTTTGGAAAGTGCCACTATATAAATAAAATTGACTTAACGACATGAAATCCAGGTCTTTAAAGCCAAAACACATTTCCTCAACCTTGACCAAGTGTTTTTTTTGTGGGTTTTTGTTTTTTCATTAAACCCAACCGGGAAAAAAAAGTGTAAAACTGAAAACTGAAATGTAAAATTTCAACAGAAACAGAAACTTTCAATAAACCTAACTGTGGCGTACAGAGCCAACATTTATTCTGGTGAGTAAATTGGTACAAGCACAGCACAAAAAAAACAAACACACACTAAGCAACAGATGCAGGAACACAGACTCACACATGCACAGAGGATTCACACCGACACACAATCACAGAATAACGTATTCACACAGAAGCACAGCCAAACACACATGAATACATAAAAAAAAACATTCACCAACACAACAAACACACACGCAGGTCTGCTCCTTAGTGAAAAGTGCTGCTGGCATAAACAAAACCAGCAAACAAAGTGCAGGGAAAAGTATGCACATGCATGAAAACATGACACTGACTCTGTTTGACAGAGCAAAGAATTCCTGTGTGTGTGTCTGTGTGAGAACCTGCTGTGAGTGCAACTGAGATTCTAAGGTCACAAGCCTTGTAGAAATATTTTTACTTCAAACTAAAGACACCCCTCTGAGAAGACACGCACACGCACACGCACACACACACACAGAACCGCCTCAATTGTATTTAAAGCCAGCAGAACTCCACAAAGAGGACACAGAGAAGAGGAGAGGAAGATGAATTGAGAGGAAATGGTAGCAGAAGAGCAGAAGAGCAGAAAAGCGTGGTGCTATGTGGACGAGATAAATGCAAGTGAGAAGAGAGGAAAAGAGAAGCGTGACATGAAAGAAGGGGAAGCGAGTGAAGAAGACGGCAAAGAGAAGGAGATACTGAGGGAATCCATGAATAAATGTTTCATCTACCTCATGAATTAGAATATGAGAAGGAAATTGATTCAGATCAGGGAAATACAAGACACATATAAACGTTACCACTATAGACTGTAGAAAGAAGGGCAACGCGATAGCTCCTGCCAAGAGCAGCCAATCGTGTGTGTGTGTATATGTATATATATCAAATGTAGTTTCCATTATGAAGGCTGTTCTTATAATGCTCGTTTTATATGTACAAGTGTTAATTCTCCTTATAAATCTGGCTTTAATTTATTATTTGATCCTCTCCTTTGAAGAGTCCTCTGAAGACGTGTCCCCCTGACCTGCATAAAAATATTCATCAGTATGTGAAACATCCTCATATCCTCCATTAGTAGCAGATATTGTTTTGGATATATGCTATAGAGAAGATGACCAACCTTCAGGGTCAGGTTTGTAAAAAAAACAAAAGAAAAAATCTAAATATTAAAAGGCACAAATAGATAGTATGGTTAATATGTGTGAATGTTTGA
The DNA here is from genome assembly GCA_037577475.1 of Chaunax sp. Z400. Lineage (NCBI taxonomy): Eukaryota > Metazoa > Chordata > Actinopteri > Lophiiformes > Chaunacidae > Chaunax > Chaunax sp. Z400. The sequence goes on along the minus strand of CM075189.1, from coordinate 32,811,438 downwards.
TGAAGCTAGAATGTATACATCTGCAGGAAAGATGACTATCCTTCAGACTCACCTTAAAAAAAATTACAATTCCATGGAGATAAAAAAAAACAATTTGTAGAAAATTCTTAATATCAAAAGGCAAAACTGAAAATGTGTGTACAGTTTGCTGGAGCTAGAATAGATTGTCAGATACGTTATGGACCGACATACATCCAATGGGATCATCGAGGGCATTAAAAAGGGGGTATGGCCTCAACATTGGAGCGGCTGTGGCTTAGCAGGGAGAGCCTTCGTCCCGCAGTGTGCGTCAACGTGTCCTAGGGTAAGAAGGCAAAGTTATTAGTGTATGACTTCTGTAAAAGGTCACCACTCCGGATCACCTGTAGTGGAACCTTGTGTGGCAGTCTCTGTATGTGTGTGTCGGTGGATGTATGAATGAGTGAACGCTGACTTGTGCTGTAAAGCATTATGAGTGGTCAGTCAGACTATAACACATACTATATAAATGCAGTCAATTTAACATGATTGACAGCTAAGCCCTGCCAGGCACAGGATCTTGATTCTCCAGCTCCACCGCACCAATCACTATTGATTTCAAGTGACGTCATCAGTGCAAGATGGCAGCATTCATTCTGGCTTCATCTTGGTATAGTTTTGTGCAGCGAGATGAGGTGAAAATCTGTCGTCTATATATTGAGTAATATGGTAATATAGTATCAAAGCAATATAGAAGTTTTACATAGAAATTGCTAAATGTTGCAGACCAGATTATGGATATTCATAGATGCATCTCCAAAATTTTTTGTTGTAATTTGACTTTTTTCTGCTCTAAAATTAGCTCCCATCATCATTTTAGTGTTTACCATGGCCACATGAGCTACAAGCTGCACTTGAATAACATAGTTCAACCATCATCCATTCACAAAGCAGCTTCAAATATCCATGGAAAAGAGCAGCAGCTGCCCTCCATCTCCTCATCACTGGAAAAGCAATGCATCAAAAAAGGTATGTTAGAAATGAAGCAAAGAGAGATGTGTGGGGAAAAAAATAGACATGATAAAGACACTTTATTAAGCCCTGCTGAAAAGCCAACCTCTCATTCTTTATTTCCAACTCTGCCATTATTAAGGAGGAATGACATCAAGGAGATTGCAGCTTTTACCTCGATTCACCCACTCAGTGTCTTTGAAGAATTGAGTCAGTGTAGATTGGGAATGTGGAGCTCTTGGTAGAATTAGAGTGTCAATATATTAGCTAACAAAATTTTGGTTCATTTTCACATTTACATCACCATGGGGTGGATTGGAGATGACAGCAGCGTGTTGCAAAACTGATTAGACTGACTTCTCTGAGCTTTCTTGAGGCTGATTGACACATGATGCTGCAAAAATGCAAATTACTGACTCCAAATTGGGTGATTTGTTTTACTTGAATTAAAAGAGCATATTTAAGACGCCAAGGGCGCAAGAAAACCATCCAAAAGCCTGTGATTAGTAACCTGAATTAAATGAGCTAATGGAGAAAAGTTGAATACAGCCAAGTTTTTGAAGGTTTATATTCAGCAGTATTGTGTTACATGCATTGTTCTTTGATTTAGGGCAATATGGAAGGCAGGCTGGGGTTAGTGCATCTCTGAAGTGTCATTTCTCAGTATATCTCAGCCATTCAACTTGTAAATGACTCTTCCAAAGGCAAAAGAGTAGAGGAAATCTACTGTTGAAAGTGGCTCTCAGGGATCTGCACCTTGTGCCATCAAGCTTTATTTTATTCATTTATTTCATTTGATATTGACACAGTTGGAAATCCAATGTGTGCTGCAGGACCTCACAGGCTTGAACATAATTGAAGGTTCTTCACGTGACAATTTTTTTTTCTTCTTTTCTTTATGCAATGGCTGCACTTTATGTCCCAGGTTAAGAAAAGAACCTGGAGCAGTGGCCTAGAGCACCTCAAGGTGAAAATGTAATATTCTCTCTCCCCAACAGGGTTCCAGCCCATGACTGCAGACCTTCAAGTAGTCACCATACCCCATTGACCTGGCCTCAAAGGCACCAATATTGGCATCCAAGACATACTGTATGTATGCACACAAACACAGACAAGGGTATTTACCCCAGTAAGGAGGGTTGAGGTTTAATTATTTGATTCAATCCTCTATAAATTACCGAAAAGGGAACATTTACGACAGCTTTATTTGGAATTGGAGGAAAAAGGCTCCATTTTTCAAGGGAACTCTCAAAACATGTGTAGCAATGATGATTCTGCTGATTAAAAGTTGTAGGACCGGAAAATGTCAAGCTCATTTAATAGACTAGGCTATCAAACCATAGCTAAGCAATCATTCATTTCCTGCAGGCAGGTTTAACAGGCTGCCCGGGTAATGCTACTTTGCAGAAACATCAAAATTAACTGTCAGGAGAGTGAATGATGAATGAAAGGATGCTTTGCCGCCTTGTCATCTTGACTAATTAGCAAAAGATAGCCATGACGCAGAGAAAAGTCTCAATCACTGTGCTGCTCAAAGACTACCTGCAGCTTCCAGCAACATTAAATTTTCTTGTATGTTATTTAATGTAATTTTAACTTTATGACAACTTTAGCCATTTAATTTGTTTATATTGGTTCTCTTGCATGCTGTACAAAATAGTCATTGGACATTCACCTGATTAAATATGAGATACCTGAATTTCAACTAGATTATGCAAACTGCAAATATTCAACTTCATCACAGCAATGATACAATTGATACATTGATGATGATGAAGAGATGAATCCTAATGATTTTGATGATTCTTTGACATTTCTTCTTGTGACACCAGAAGGATGAAATTTTATATTTTTAACTAAAATATAGTCTCTAAAAATTGAATGCCATGAAATTTAGTACAAATATTACTGGTGTCAATGGGTGAACTTTAAAATTTCGAAAAAAAGAAGGTCAAACTTCAAATATATATAATATATGTATGGTTGAGCACCAAATTTAAACTTTATGCTTAACGTGACTAAACATAAAGTGAATATAAAGTTAAAACATTACTTTGTATGTCAACATTTCTGCCTCAGAAACATTTTTATCACTGACAGTGGTTGCTAGAAAAAGAAGGCAAGCGACTCATGTCAGGTTCACCATGTGACGTGTTAAATTTTGGTTCCCATGTGATGTTTTTGTAACTGATAGTGTCACACAGCTCAAAGGACTGCTATGCCTACGCATGTGATCACAAAGCATAACTGTGGACTCCTATCAACATCCAGTAACCCTGCACGACTTCTACCTCAATCTAAACCATGGAATGTGATCAGTAATCCCTCCATTGTGAACAGGAGATGTCTACGACCCCAATGTTGCAATGAAGAATTAATGAAGTTCTTCAAAATCAGATTGACCTCTGTTTGACACAGTATGTCAACATTGTTCAGGACAGTATGCAGACAAATAATGTTAAATCATTTTCTTATACAGAGAGTTCCAGAATGAACCCAAAAGCAAAAATATATTTAAAAAAAACAATAATTTGATGCTTCAAAGTGCAGTGAATCTGAATATTTGGTGAACCTGGAGCCAGATCCAAAAGCAAACTCAATCCTGCTAAAACTGCAAAATCCACATGCATCTTCCGCATCAACCACCCTTTTAACACAGTGACCTTATCATCAATGTACAGGACATTATGGCGATGACACACACACACTAGTCAAATCCCTGTCGCATGTCGTTATTTCTGTCACCTACTCGGCCTCAGGATACAGGATTTTTCTCCCATCATGCCGTCTGTTCTTTTATACCCTCACTCTCTCTCTCTTTCTCTCACTCACTCTCTCTCTCCACAGTGCTGGGTAATTAAAGTGGTCAGAGCCATTCCATTACCCGAGGGGTGGGAGACTTATTCAAAGGCTGCCGAGATCAAAATGAAAACCAATTAACGCTGGGGTTCTGTCCTTTCATAATGCAGAGAGCGCCAGCCGGCTTATTGGTCGGCCGTTGTCTTTCTCTCAATGCAAAGGGCGCTCAGTAGCAGGGTTTGATTTGGGGTTAAAGTAGAAAAGGTGGAAATCATGCGGGAATGGTGGAGCGATCTGTATCAGGTGTCATTGAAGAGGTGCTTGTAGGGACATGAGCATACAGAAAGGACACACAACGAAATGCTAATTTGAGATCAGTTTGACTGTTAGGTCAGAGTGACATCAGCGGGTCACGTGACCTGATCTCCTCCATAAAGAATGAGGAGAAGAGGAATGGAGGGGAGGATGTAAAGGGAACAGGAGGTAAGACTTTCAAATGGGAGCCTGAAACATGTGTCTCAATTCAGGGACTAAATACTTCGACGGCTGTATCTGAAGACCGAATGAGGCACAAGGAGGCCTCCTTCAAATGCAGCTCAAAAAATGTTGCGTTCTTTTCAGGCACATCAAGGGATGCATGTGTTGCATCCTTCACAGCCCATCCTGTCACAAGAGTGAGCACCAGTGATTTCCCCCCCCCCAAAACAGAGAGCCCTGGAATAATGGATGAACCCTCAGCAGCTGAGGGGAAAAAGTGAATGTGTAATATGCTACATACAAAATAACATTTCTGTTACTATTACTATTGTTTCCACTACCACAAAATAAAATATTTAATTACAACAATTTCAGTACTACTGCTACAATTACTACCACTACGGCTTTTTCCTACAACTGACTGTAGTACTTTCACTACTACTACAACACAGCATTTACTATTACTACTTCTACTACACAGGTTTTACTACAATGACTTTACTTTAATCCACTCTAGCTGTCAGTGTCGTAGTAACAGGAGTGGCGCTTTGTTACACAAGGATATCAACAGGAAGGCATGCTAGTGGTTCTTCTAGCCTTGTAATGCTAGGTTGTTCATATTCATTATGTATGTTTACCATCATAGTTTAGTGTGGTACAATCTATTACTTTGGATTTAAACATAAAGCACAGCTGAAGCAGATGAGAATGTCTTTAATTTTGAAGTTTGACTCTGCGATATTTCAGTTTACCTCCTGGAGACCTGGAGTATTTGTACAAAAGTCCACGATCCTTCCAATAGCTGTCGAGATATTTCAGTGAAAGCCAACAAGTCAATCCCATGGCGGCGAAAAAGAGGAGAAGTTAGGGGATCACCAAAGTCACATCCTCCGGGAAACATAGATATGCATGTAACAAGTTTCATAGTTTTCATGGGATGTCCATCCCATGGTTTTCCAGGGATTTCAGTCTGACCCAGAATGTCAGGAGAAAAGCAATTATTAGCTACAATCATCCTGGAACCATAAATGTCTACAAAGTTCTGTGCCAATTCATCAAGTAGATGAAGACATTTTTCTGAATATTTATATGAGAGCTAGAAAGTACTGAGCAGTAAAGGGGCACTAGAAGGGAAAGAGGATCACTAAAGTATGGTGCCAGCCTCGTCAGTCTGTTGAATCTACAGCGTATTTTCAACCCTGGGTTCTCTGCCTGTGAGGAAGAGCGGCTTCATCAGAGAGACCTCACTGACTACATGCAGACTGTTTCATATTACCTTTAACCTAAAGACAAAGTTCAGAATCATCCATTTTATTATTTTCCCTTTGGTTATTTCAGGAGGACAGTTAAGACCTTAAAGTTTGGAGGTTCACTAATTTTTTTACCATTTCTCTCACTTTTCAGACACTTTTCTTTTCTTTCACTTTTCTTGATTTATTTTATTCAAACAACATTCTCACTTCAAACAGGTGAGACTATGCTGTAGCATTTTGGAGCAATATGCGATATATTGAAGATATTAGCTGCAAGCTACACTGTAAGGTTTCGCCGTTGCCTTCTGACTTTTAACAAAATTAGACATATGGGTTCCCAATGACTTCCAACTGCTTCCACACATTGATTTTTGTTTCAGTGCTATTTCTTTGCCTGGATAAAAATTAGCTCAGCTGTCAGAGATCATTGAAATTTTGCCAACTGTCTGTCCATTAAGGACCTTGGATATAAGCCATCATACTTAATGTTTGCTTGATTAAAGGAATAGCCTGATGTTCATGGATCAGATATTATTATGTGATAATATGATGATATGATAAAACTATGTGCCATCACTGTGAACTGCCATTGTGCCTCTAATATGATGAAAATGACAAATATAGCTCACTCAAAATAATTCCATTTTGTCAATAACATTTAATGTCTTAGACAAACTACACTGTACTGCTGAAAGACTAATCATATGTAAATGTGGTACAAAATAAGATACATTAAGCTGCAGCTACAATAATTATACATAACACAAACCACCACAGAGTTCATTTTTATTCCCTGCTACAACATCTGGAATCACAAAGATGTCATTTCTTCAAGGAGTTCATTATTTTTCATCTGTTTATTTAAATGATAAGTAAGATTAAAATAAAGCTTTAAATTGAGTTGATAGCTTTAGTTTTGAATTGCTTTATTTAGTTCCAGATCAAACAGGTCAAATTCATAAATACACCGTAGGCTACAGTAATTTAAAAGGTGACATACTGTAAGTTTCTACACTAAATATTAACATGAATAATAATGAAAATAATCATAATTGACATAACAAATATAGAACATTAGCAAAAGTTGAATGAATGTTGGATAATAAAGTGCTGCTTTAGGCCATATGATATACTGGGAATAAAGAAACTCTGTCACATACACACTAATCACAGATAGCCTAAACACAAACACTGTAGACCATGTTGAACTTTTTACATCCTGCACAAAGGCACTTCATTCAGTTATTGACTGAATTAGCATGTTTCTAACTCTTCATAATATGTGTGGCAGTGTGGCCTTGTTTAACTTGATGATAGAGATAGAGAGAAAGAGAAAGAAGAAGTGGTTCTGGGAATGGTATCAGGGAGCGAGGGCTAAATATTCCAGGTGTTTTGTGTTGACCTTGCTCTCTCTTGTCAAAGGGTTTGTTTCTCACCCATGTCCAACATTCTGGAGCACTGAAAAACTCGTTGGACATCCGTCCATCTTCTGATGCAGTTCCTGTATCCACATACTCATAGGCCTGGCTGCAGTTCAAAGTATGTTGATGTACTGTATGTTAAAACTATGGGCAGATGTTAACATGCTACTAAAAGTCCCAGGGGGATAAAAAAAAATGACTTGGCAGTTCTGTTTTTCATGCTGCGTCATAATATTTTCATCCCCTTCACACAAATTGACCTAACGAAGAATTAAACTGTTGGAAAATGGATTTTGATTTCACCACAGTTCACCTTCTTCTACTTTGGGTAGTGTCTGTGACATTTTGGCATAAATGTGACAATAGACTGTGAGTTGTATTAGCGTGTAATGAAAGGTTTATTTATTTCAGCCTCATCTGTTATTTTTTGTTTATCAGGTCACCTCAGCCGTCCCATGTGTCCAATGCAATAATTCAGCTTCTAAGGGTGGGAGCAACTGCTTACATATATACTGTTGTTACTGGAATAGTGTATTTTTTATCTATCTATATGCATCTATCTTTATTAATACTTATTTAATGCACCACCCAGTGGTACCTTAGGTGACACACACATTACGATTTGGGAGGAGAGCACATTGTTCCACTGCAGCCTACTCTCTTCATGACATATCCCCTTTTGTACAGGTTGGACAAGCATAACTGGAGTATGGAGGGGGGGATACGTGAGTCAGCAGAGCTAAGAAGTTTACATTTCTACTCATAAGTTGTTTTGTTTATCGTATTTGACTTAATGTCTGGCTTTAATAAGCCTATGGTATTTCCTTTAACAGTGACCTGGGTTTGACTTACCTCAAATGCAGTAGGTACTGAAGCGGGGCCCTCATTTCTGAGAATCTAGATTCATATGCAAACAGTCTTAAGATCATTTTGAGTAGTGTGACAATGTTTGATGCTGCGCTCATCAACAAACAGCAGCTCACTCTTTTGGTTTTTTTGGGGGTTTTTTTCCATAACATTACCAGATTCTTTTCCCTGCATTCTGGTAATTCAAAAGTCTCACTTTGAATCTGAAATTAAATCTCCGTCTGCTGCTCAAGTTCACTCCAAACTACAGCCGGCTGAGACATAAACAGCTGCAGCTAATGGGGATCCTAATAAACCAAACTAAACTAAACACAAACAACTGCAGTGACTGAAATAAGAATACCTTGGATGATTATTGTGAAACAACAAAGTGATGAAAATTGCACAATAATACTGATGAGCTTTCAGGACATGGTATGACTACATTGTCTGAAAGTCTTTGTCTCTGTTGTTACAGAGAAAACATTGTTGTCACTGCATATTAATGCATGACAAAATTAACTACATAAACTATTCATGTCACAAAATAGTGAGTAATTAAGACAAATGAAAACTGCATAATTACAACCAACGCTGTGGCAAATGTAATCACAAAACCCAAGGTTTTTAGTTTATTACTGTATATTTAAAGTCCATGTCCTCAACAGACAGTGGTATGGATGAGGAAACAAGAACGTGTCCTGTCAAACATGTGATTTGAAGAAATGACATTTTTACATGTAACAGCCCTCATAGAGAGGCTGCTGTCATAACAGATTATTTACCCTGCTATACAACTGAGTATAACTCTGGAGTGGTTATAAAAGTGATTGTGTTTTGTTTGTTTTGCTATTTCTTTCAAAAATAACATTTGATTTGCACATAGAAGGCTTTAAACATGTCGGGGCAGTTTCATAGTTAGGATGGCTTCATGCACTAATAGTTTGGATTTGAAAGCCAGAGTAGAGATCAGCCAGTCTGCTGTAACTTTCATGGCATGACTACAGACCCAAAGTTAAGACAGATTCTTTATTAATCTCATCCAAATTAGTAATGGGAGGAGCAACGTTCAGCCTACATGTGCTCTATACTTCAGGCAATGTACAGATCAATGTACTGCATGGTGGACTGGAGGAGTATGATGGCTACAGTTTGAAATATGTAGACTGTAATAACTTTGGTGATGTACCTCTTCATTTCATTTGTTTTTTATCAAATACCGGCTAAAGTAATTGGCCTGTAGTCTCATTATTGTATGCTGCATGTTGTGTTTGATGCTTTTTATCAAATGTTACTGACTCACCTGATGGCAGACATTCCACCGGTCACATTCTGTGCGTCTGTGCACGTCTCCGTTCCCCGTCATGATGCTGGATCCAGTTGTCACACGTTCACCGTTCAGACTTTGATCTAAAACTCAGCAGGGACTCCGGTTCTTCTCATCATTTCCCTCTGCTTCCTCCTCTCCCTTTACGAAGCATTCAATCCTGCGATAAGCACACATTTTTCTTTGAAGCATTTTGATCATTGCTCAGTGCTGAACACAGTTACACCTGTTAAACACCAGCGTGTTGACATTGTCACGGTGAGATTGATGCCTTGCCGATGTTCGGTAGAGTCGCTGCTGTGCAGTACAGCCTCACATTTCCTAATGTGGCACACACAAACACACACACACACACACACACACACAAACACACACACACACACACACAAACACACACACACACACACACAAACACACACACACACAAACATACACACACACACTTTCTGATTGGAATCATGATACCAAAAATTACCAACAGCTGCTGTATCTCCCAGTTGCTGATAAATCACATCATAAGAAGATGAAAAGGCTGGAGAAAAGCATGCTACACTGCTTTTAATGAGTATCTGTCATGGATTTATAACTATACTTTTTAACATAACACCGCAAATATGTAAAGCAACTAAATAAAGCTAATTTATGCAGGTTCTCGTTGTGCTAAGACGCTACTAATATGAACTGTGTAAATTAAGATTACATGTTTTTCACATTTTTTCCAACAGTGTATTAAAACAGCATGGGCTATATCGGTATTTTTTGCTTTAATTTGGTACAAATCTTGATTTTTTTTCAGGACTGAACTATTTTCAAATCACATTTGCATCACTTTCATATGTGCTCCTACAGCTCAAATATATAAATGGTGATTCATGGCTATGTGGAATGAATGGAGAGCGGTCAGATTGGAATTGGTGTGGCTTTTAGAGTATACACATGAGCAGAGCGCTGTCATCATCAGCCAGAGAGGAGAGATGGCAAGAAAAATCAAAGATCGATCGTCAGCTGATCACAATCTGCTGATGATGAACAGTTGACAGAGTGTTTGTGTGGCCAGTCACCAATTCAATAAGTAAAAACTTGACACTTTAAAAATATCCAACTAATAATCTTACAATTCATTTAAAAGTCATTCAAAATGCCAACACCACCTAGGGATTACTGTCAGAGCCCTAGGACTTAAGTTTTTGTTTTTAAAATCAGGAGTCAGCAGAGTTGAGACTAAGACAAAAACAGTTTTAAAAGGAGAATAAAACCATAATAAGTAAAAATGAATGATGCCTAAAAGTCCCTAGAGCCTCTAAATATAAATTATCCGCCTGTAAATCATTCCTTGTGCCTCCTTGGGTTCAAGCCACCAGTCCAAAATAAAGGCGTTGCGGCGTCCTCGGTGGCCCATTCCTTCCACCAGTGCTCCATTGGTCTGAGGAAGAAGACACAGACAACAACCAGTACTGTGTAGACACAACAGCCCCCAATTGCCACCCCTGGTCCCACAGCCAACCCTTTAGTACCCACCTCAAACAAGATGGAGATGTACTCATGATAGAAATAATATACCTTCCTGCCACCTGCTTCAGTTTGTATGCACACATGCACCTGTTTCTCGTTCGCTGATTGCAGCCTGGGGTTGTTCAGTCTCTGCGGCCTTCAGGGGCAATTAAAAAAAAAGGTTTTCACACATGCAAATAAAAACACAATCCAATGAAATACATGAATAGTCTAAAGCATGCAGTAAAACGTTAAAACATGCTCAAACCCCACTGGCACTGACCCTGTCAGATTTTCCATTTTGGTTAGAATGCCATGAGTTAGCTCACAAATAAGGGTGATTTTTGGTCGTTGTTGACAGATGTGTCAACAGATGGACCAGTGTGTGCATGCCCGCATTTTAAAAAGACAGATTTTTTTTTTTGTATTATAGCTAGATAAAGGTAATATGAATGTGAACCTTCGAGATAACCAAATCTGATCCGTGCAAAGATATGGAATCGAACAATGAGACTTGTAATGTGAACAAAGCCATAATGAGCACAAGTTAATGTTTGCATGAGTAGCATTATCCACCAAACCATAATGACTGCTCTGCTCCATTAACGTCTTAAGAGATCAGAGAGGGTCACAGGTTTAGGTGGGTCGTCAATAGCCTAATAGGTTTTAGGAGTATATTTGCAAATTCCTTCAAGCCATCACAGAGGAACAATTCATGTTCCGTGGTAATCCACTTCCTTTTTGACCCTCAGGCATCCGACACATCAGCTGTTTGCAGGGTAAAGTGATGAGGGACTAGCTCTCTCAACCTCAGCTTCACCAAAATGACCTACGAAGAAAAATGACATGACTTACATGTGACAACTTGCTCAAACAAAAAAATAAAAAGGTTATTTGTTTTTTAAAGGAAATCAATCGACTTGGAAGTGAAGAAGCTGATTGAATGGAAATCAAATTAAACCAGGCTTTGGTTATTATGGAGATTGAACCATCAGTCATCTTGTGTCGGCTCTGTCCCCCAGGTGTTCTGCAGATCAATCCGCAGCTGAAGTGGTCAGTGGTCAGTATTGCTTTCAGCAAGAATGGAGCCGCTAAATGAGGCCAAACATAATCTGAAATGGATTGAATCTGAAAACAAGCTAGAGGTCATTATGAGGAAGATAGGGTACTTATTCATTCAGTGGCTGTCCTGTCAATGACTGTCCCTGTGTCCTGCCAGGCCTCTAGCTGACGGATGCAGTGAAGGCTAAAAAGCTGACCCATCTGCCTGTGAAAGATGACGCACTACAGGGTTATAGACCAATGCATTAGTTTCAGAAGTGTTCAAAGGCTCAAGTGCCTCAATCAACTGTGATTTCGCCCTATTTGGTTTAAGTACTACTTATTATTTTACTAGTTATTACCTAATTATTAATCGTTAGGCAGAGTGGGGAAGTCTGCCAAGCTGCTGTTCAGTACTGCCATTACTGACTGAGCTGAGGACGGACTGTACTTTGTTCTTTACTCTTATGTAGATGGTTTAATGAGCAGCTCCAGGTTGGTTTGCACTTTCGTCTGAAACTGAACCTCCACTGCATGATCACTTAGGACTGAACTGGTCCTCATCAATCAGTTAATTAGAGCTCAACAGATGGTGTGTGTTTAGTTTTGCAGTCGGTGTGATGTCATTGTTTGACTTGAAACAGTGAAATGACCATTGGTTATGTGATTGGTGTGTGTTATTGTCTGTGATCAGCTTGTATTTCGACTTTTCATGGCATAAAAAAAGAGACTTCTCTGTAACATCATCCACTTCTCCAGTGGTCCATGGTCAGAGACGAGCCTGTGGCTGCAGAAGGACTGCAGCCTCAGTATATAGGGCAGATGATGTACTGATTCAGCTAAACGCAACCCAAGATGATGTATTTATTACTGGAATTACGCCTACAAAGTTGGGTTATTGCATTATACTTGATAAATAGACATATGCCAGTTGACATCATCAGATATGTTTGAGTGTAGAATATCAGCTCATCCATTTCTCGTCTTTATCGTCAATCAGTCCTGACACATTTCGGTTAGCCTACTTTAATGAACAGGAGTTTCTAATCTTTCAAAAAGAGAAAAAAATACTGATTACCGTGAGTGAAAATAAGTGTGTTCCAATGTCTTCAGTCAAATGAACTGGAAACGGAATAATTTGCTAAATAACCAAGAATCACCTCTGCCACAATCAGTCTTCGTCGTGTCACGATGAAGAGTGTCTTCAAGTGTTTCTCCAAGATGTGGTTTTGGAGAAGGAGGGTCCATCTAACAGCTATAATCAGGGTTGGCGTATATTTGTGCCAGGAGTGTAGGCCTGCATAATATAAGGGAAATCTGCAATGTGCAGACATCATTAAACACTGCGATCACGATGTTACTTGCAATAAATAAGCTAATTTCAAAGTCCTCATACTCTCTCCTTTTTTCAGCTAAAGGGCTACCTAACCTCACAGCTGCCTTGTGATTGCTGCCAAATATTATGATGCCAGCTAATGGCTATTGTGGGCTTCATCCGTCTGCCCTTTCATATCCATTGTTTTTCAGGCAACGTTTCTTTTGCAGTGACTTCACACGTTTATATCCTGATTGATGATAAAACTTTGATTCATCAGTCAGCACGGATACAATGTTTTGACAAGGAGAGATACGAGGATGTTTTCATCACACGTTTCAGTATGGGAAGCTTGCAGTGATGTTTATGATGACTCTGCTGAACATAGACTGTAGAAAATCATTGGGGTTGCATGTCTGACATCATCCTCAGCACAATGGTTTGCATACGAGTGTTTGGAGATACTGCTCACTGGCATATTGGGAGGTAGTGGAGCCATAGAGCAGGAACTGTAGAGCTATAGTGATACTGAGGCTTAGACCACTGTTACTCAACCAAAAGTGTCCCCATAAGGAACTTGTCTTTATATCTTCTTAATGGTACAGTGACTGGCACAGTTGCCACCAAAGATGTTAGAAGTAAAATGAACCATTAAAAGCGTAACCACTTGCATGAGGAAATAGTAACTTTGGGAAATAAAGAGGGACTTTATGAGAGGAATGCAGTCGTCTGGAGAAACCATATACCAGCTGTTCAATGTGCTGAGTTTTAAAGCACTTCTGTACCGACATTGCAATTTGGCCGTGATGGTGATGCTTGCTGCTAACCCATGAAAATTAATTTCACTGTCTGATTTGATTTAATTGTCAGTGCAGAGTAGAATATCTGATTATTTAAATACTGCTTTAAAAGGCTTTTCAATCTTGTTTTGGCTTTTTGAGCTGTGACTGATTACTCGATAGCTCATTGCCAAATCAAAAGTTTCATTTACATACATTAAAAACAGTCTGAAAAGCATTGCAAATGATGAATGAACAGTTGCACAAATTGCATGAAACAAATAGCAACTCTGAGTGTGCAGACATGGGGAATATATCATAAAGGAGAGCTGAAGCAATGTCCCTCTGACTTTTACACATGGGCAGGTGAAATGGCAACAATCAGGACAAATTAAGCATCTTACAGGGGTGATGTTCTGCACATGCAAGAAACTGTCTGTGCAGGCACAGAAACAAAACACACACACACACACACACACACTGATTCAGGCAGAGAAAGCATTAAAATGTGCGTTGCTCAGCGGTTGCTGCTGCCTTTGGCCTGCAGACATAGAGAAGGTTGAAATTCAATCAGTCACACTCTGGCAGGAGCCTGTAGTGTGTGTGTGTGTGTGTGTGTGTGTGTGTGTGTGTGTGTGTGTGTGTGTGTGTGTGTGTGTGTGAGGGTTGTGAGCCTCGTGTGTTTGCATTTTAAAATGTGTGATTTTCTGCACAGCCTTGCACAAGTTTGTACAATATCCATGTGGCTGCTTACTTGCATGTATCAGTACTGTGAGTGCACATCTGGATTTGTGAGTCGATGCATGTCAGACCATTCTGTGGACCATTAAACAAAGACTGCAGAATATTTTCTTACCGGTCATTTTGAATGAAAGAAAAAAAAACACATTGTATTCTGTATTATTTCTATATTATTTCCATATGATTCATTTATTACTGACAATAATTTTCCAGTTGTTCATCCATTTTTAGCTGCATTTTCCACCAGTTTCGGTTCGTCAAATTGCATAATTAAAAACTCAACAGAGACCTCATACTTGTTTGAGAGGTCATTCATCAATTCCTTTTTAATAAAGTTATTTGGAGTTTCGTGTTTCTTCTCCTTTGTTTAACCAGGGAAAACGTGATTAAAATCCTTTTGTAATAGAGACTTGGTCAAGAAGGCAGCCTTCAACCAGGGTTGTGACAGCTGATACAATATAAACTACAACTCCATGACAAAAGAACTGCTACACACACATACAGTCACATAGTGATGAGATCTAAGCCAAGTTTTAAAAAAAAGATAAATTTGGTCTGACCTGTTCCTCTGCAAAGGAATCATTACCTCTTTACTGAGCAAACTCAATGCCCTCTGATCACCAACTTCACCTGCCTGATTTGAATGTTGAAAGATGATCACAAAGTGTGCTGCGTTGAAATCGAGAGAATTTATTACTACAGGATATACAGTTGTACATGCAAAGATAAGTCAAGACATGACATTTAAAATTCAGTGAAACTTTTATACTATTATAGTATTTATATAGTGTTTTATACTTGTACACTAGAGCTCATGGTACATGGTGTGTTTTCTAAATGTTTTATTACCTCTGCCAAGGAGGCTACACATTTACACTATTGGTTTGTTTGACTGTGTAGGATTACACAACATTGACAGATGTTCAAACTTAGTGGGATGGTTGGACGAGTAGAGAAGAAACCATGAGTGGATCCTGATAAAGGGATGGATCCACATTTCTTTTTTTTTTCTTTAACGTTGCGAGTTATGGCTTTTTTTTTTTCTTTTTTGTTAATTGCTACTTAAAGGATTACAATGAAACAGGATAGAAAGGTATGTGCAAAGGAGGGAATACATTATGGAGTGGATTCAGATAATGGGACGGGTCCATGATTTTTTTTACTTTGTTTATCACTTCATTTTTTAACTACCTCTTTATGATATAGATAGCTAAATTCAGTCAGGCTAATAATTGTAAAATAAATTAAAAGAGACCGTTTGGCCTTGGTGAATGTATTCATATGTCCCTGTAAAGCATTTTTAATTGCCTTGTGTTTGAATACTGCTATATGAAGAACTTGTTTTGCCTAGAACTTACTACATTCAGCATTATAAATTACGGTGCCATAATTGGAAGAATAGAGCTACTAATCATGCTGCAGTATTTGACACATTGGGAGTCAGAACAGGCTGAGAAGGGGTCTCATATTGGATGGGATGTCTGTGTTTTCGCCCAGGTTGGACTTACTGATTCCATAGGTCAGTGATCAGCCTCTGAACTACACTGGGCCTGCAAAAGCTTCACAGAATATTAATGAATTCAGGACATGCAGACACCTGTGATTATTTTCCATTTGCAGAGGTCCAACCTGCCCTGAGTGTGATCACCAATTAGCTTGCCAACCTCCTTCAATGAGCCAAGTCTATAATTAATATTTGTTTTTCATTCGTAATCATGGAATTCTCCTGCTCCATGTGGTCAGACTACAGGAGATCATTTACTACTAGGCCGGTTTTTTAGATGCACTCCGCATCACTTTGGTTTATTTTCGTTTGAATCCTGAGATCCTGAAATGGATAGTGAATTAGTGAAAATGTGAGTTTTGGATGGAGCAATGACCAATGTCAATGAGGTCAATGTTCATTTTCTACTATTTATGGGTTTCTCACTTTTTTTAGGAGTTTGTTCACACTGATACAGGAAGTCAAAATATTTAACAATAATAGGCTAATAGACTAATTATGCATTTAATATATATTTTTATGATTATTATTTTAAAGTCCCTCCCCCAAAATGTCTGATATGGAAGAATCTTGCACTTGGACAATTGTACTTAATGACCCCTATCATATATCACTTTGTCCAATCCCAAGATTGTGTATGTGCACCTGAAGTGCACCGGCAGGAGTAGTTGTGACATTTCTGTAATGTTGCAACCAGCCCTTCGCTTCGTGACAAGGGTAAGAATGTAGACCAGACCGTCTCATTTGATGGTGCCCAGTATGGCCTTAGCGGTCTGACCATGTCCTCTGAAGGATGAGACCCCTCAACTGAGACACGTAACAAATTGGACCTTCAGTTAATATTTCTTTTAACTACTTTTTTCTAAGGTAAATAATTAGCTGTCCTGGCCAAATAGATATTCGATTTGAAAGTAACACAAATATTTGGTTGCCTGTGTTACAATGTAAATATTAGAGCTTAAAAAAATACTTACTTATTTTAATCATCAAACAATGAATGAATTTAAGCCAGTTGCTCCCAAGAATGCATTCAATTATTCTAAATACTGATGTTATGTGTTGGTAGATGGATGACAGTGGTGAGTAAATGCTTTTAATTAGAGTGAAACAACTTCATGGAACGTAATCTGTCATCAAATTATGCAGCAGATCCAAAGTTGACACGCAAGTAACACATCTGCTTTAGTGTGACTGTGGCTTAAGAACAGGCTGGTGGGTGGGCTAGTGTACAGATAATGTGTGTGTGTGTGTGTGTGTGTGAGTGTGAGTGTGAGTGAGAGTGAGAGAGAGAGAGAGAGAGACTATGTATGGCTCAGATGCAAAGTTGCCATATCCTCACATAGAGAATGCTGGGATAGACTGCTTTGGCTCCAATGAAAGGTTTTGTTTCAGTGATTATTTTAAGATGAAACAACAAATGTACCTTCTTTTGAGGAATTCAAGCATCTTCTGACCTGGATAACTGAAAGATGATGATGATGATGATGATGATCTAAATGAGCGGAAGGATGTTTAGGATCTAAGAGAAGTGAGCAAGTAGTTCCAGTCTGACGGTGCCTTAAATTTAAAAGCACAATGCCCAATTTCCCTAAAGATTCTTGTGACAGAGAAGAATGGAGTCTCTGAGTGTCTGAGGCTATATGATGAGCTGTATAGAATAAGAAGTTGTTTTAGGTACGATGGATAATAATGGAAAATTCACCAACTGCGTCAAATGAAAGTGTGTCCGAGATTTCAGAGAAAGACAGAAATAGATGAGAAATAATTCTTCTCCTGACCTGTAGTGTGAAACAATTATTTGAGCGGTATAAGATTCCAAGGCTGCTATTTACATTTTTTGTAAGTGACTCGATGTGGGGCTTGAATTATAGCTGAGAGTCAAGCCAAAGACCCGAGTATTTGAATTCAATCACTCTGTCGAGCGGAGACCCATCTGAGAAGTGAATAGATCAATTATCTGTTAGGTGTGATAAATGTGATCTTGTGCCAAACATCATGCTATGTGACTTCCTCTTGTTGAATAATAGTTTGTTTTGTGAGAACCAGTTTTGAACTGCATCAAGGTCATGCTGTGATGTAGTCTGAATCTGTAAATCTCCCTAAAACTGTATTTAGGTTCATGATTTTATACCAGTGATTAACTTCATTTGTGATATTTTTGCATCAAAACATTTGATACAAATTTCTATCCAACTGAAGACACACATATGGTTATGCACTTTCCCTGTGTACATGAATGCATCGTCTCATGCCTCAACAGAGATTGGACAGACTGAAGGAGCACCACCAGCAGTGAGTTGGCAGTCAGTGAGGAACCGAACTGGGCACGAAATAACTCTACAACCGATGCAGGTAAGAGCTTTTTAATTTTTTTTATTAAAGTAGGTTGTGCTTGGTTAAAAAAAAAAAAACAGAGCCTGAATGTTATCTCCTAATGCTGCATTCATACATTCAAACAAAATGCTACACTCGCTTTAAGGATCATTTGAGTCCCATCTTCAACCATGACCGAAGTCAACACAACTGCTGCCTTGTGTTTGTTGTGGAATTCACAGAGATGTTGGAAAACCAGAAGCCACAGTGTCTGGGTTCACAAACACACAAACATAAAGCTGTCCTCCACTTCTGCATTAACATGCTACTGATGTCCAGACGTGTGGATTTGAATATTTTCAACTTGAGCGTATCTGGCTTCATTCACGTCGCTTCATTCGTGTTGCACAGTGCGAACTCGCGTCTACTCACGCCTTGTCGTGCCCTTCCATTTGCTTTGTATGTAATCGCGCTATGCGAAAAATTTGGGTCTCACCGCTGGGATGAAACGTCTTTAAACCCTAAAGAGAAGTCCAGTTGTTTCTGATTCAACCTTCAAGGGATATACAAGCAATTATCCATGCATTGCCCATGTTTTTAGTGACTGAGCAAGCCTAATAGTTCTTAAATGGATAACTGCTAATGGAAAATGCTGCTCTGTTTCATTAGTCTATTCATGTCATGTAATCTGAAAGTTAACTTAATTTTGAGCAAGTGGCGACAGGTTTAGTTATAATTCAATATTTACGGGTACATTTTGATCTGTTTATTTCTTTCAGGAAATCTGTGCCACAGATGAATCTCTGTCAACCAATGATCTGGAAAGTGAATATTTCCCATCATCCTCGGAGGATGAGGAGTTGACACAAAATTGACATTAACATTGACACAACAACTCAAGGACAATAATGAAGGAGACACAGATTACACAGCTGAGGATGAGGATGAGGGTAGGTACATTGTGTATACTGAAAAAGTCCACAAAGTAAAATGCCACTGCATTGAATTGAGACACAGTGATGAAAAAGAAAAGGCAGAAGAAACGTTGCCTAATACTCGAGAAACTTCGCAGGAAAGGCGATTACTTCCACAACATTAGAGTGTTGCAGAAGGGACGGGGTGAGAGTGTAACCTACAGGCAGCCATCACATGATGCAAAAGCAGACCAATATTTACTGTGGAACATCTGCTATGGTTTCCTTTTCAAAGCCGAGCTGTCGAGACATGAGAAAATGTGCTGCAAAAATATTGTAACGAGAAACATGGAGAAGATTGATTAAAGATGGTTATGCAAGTCAAAAATGAGGGAGTTGGGTCAATTTTTTACTTGCTACCAAGTCCCTTGACCTAAAAGTGAAAATTCTACAAGTTGTTTTGGTGGCACCTGAATTTTCATTATCAGTGGCAGCAGCTAAACAAACTTCCGGTTTCACCAAGTAAAGGCTAAAGATGAAATGGAGTGAGGGATTTCTTGGGCTTGGTGAGAGGGAACTGTACTGTGTACAAACTAACTTAGAAGAGGACAGATGGACAAAAAAAGAAATGATACCACTCACAGAAGATGTGATGAAGCTTCAGAATGTGTTGAAGTCCACGGAGGAGGAGGCAAAAAAGAATCTTGTGGAAGGACCTAACCTCACAGTATACAAGACGCTTAATGAATCCCTTCTTCCTCAAATCATTCTTTTCAACTGAAGACGGAAAGGTGAGTCAGCAAAAAGACAGAACCACAGAGGAAACAAACAGGGATATAAGGCAGTGCTTCTCTAAACTGGAACAGGATTTGAGTCATGCTGGTCATCAGAGGCAAGAGGGGTCGAAAAGTGGCAGTACTTCTTACTAGTGAGATGATGAAATCTATTGCTTCTCTCATTGAACAAAGGCGTGAGGACTATGAGATTTTGGACAGCATTGAGTAAGACAGAATTCAGAATCCCACCTTCGAGGTTCTGACTGTTTGTGGAAGGATGCAGTTGCAAGTGGAGCGAGGAGGCCTGAAACACTCAGGTCAACTCATCCATAGGATAGCGATGAAGACTACAGACCCACACCAGGTGATGAAGGGCCAGACTGTATTCAAATGTTCAAAGTGCAATGTTCACCTGTGCCACAACAAGATGTAAGGGAAATTCTTCCTTATCAAATTTTGAGAGTTGCTAATTCTCTGAAGAATTACAGACTCGGTGTGATGAACCAGATCTCTTTAATACATGCAGCATGGAGGGAAGACCTGAGGAGGGTGTTCCCTCCCAACTATCAGATTCTCTCAGGTTATATACACTCAGGGACCCACAAGACAACAGATGCATACTTCATTACAGCTGTAAATCATGCCTTAGAGCCACCACCTGTCCTTTGATTTGAACCCCTGACCCCCTTCGGCACAGAGAATCGCCCTCATGTGAAACTCCTGATAAGAGAATTCCTTCATCTCCTGAAACAATAGAGAATTGCCCTCATCTCCTGATCACCCCACCTTCCAGGCAAAGAGAATCGACCCTCTTCTGACCTCCTGTGCAAACCTGCAGAAATGTTCTAATCCATACACAGATTTCTCCCACAAAGAACAACAACTGCTTTCGAGAATTCCACGAGTAACACCGTTTCTCCTCATGTGACTTTTCGTGACTGCTTATGTGATTAAAAGGCCTGGTGCATTCATTCGACATATTTGCAGGGAAAATTGATCCTGTACCTGGAGAACCTGACATTGGTGCAAGTGGAAACATTGTCCTAAGTTATTCATGGTGCTGTCAATCACTTATTGTATTTTGACAACTGTTTTTCTTCTTGCGAACAAGGGGATACCGGCCCTTGGGACTGTGCAGCCAAGTGATTTTGCAGTATTAAGCTGTATTTGAAATACTGTGATGATGAATATATGTTGTTATTCAATTTCAAAGCCCTGTTTCAGCAATAGCAGCATCAATAAAATAATCTACATACCTGACTGAAAAATTTGTTTAATTACTATTATGCTCAATCATGCCTAATGTCGCTAATTTGCATCTTAGCTAAATTTATATCTATTGTATGTGCTATATTAAAATTAACAATCTCCACTTAATTTAGCATCTGCTTGAAGGCAAAAACACATAATTAATTTTTTTATATAATTGTAAATAAATTTGGGCAGTAAGGGTGGAGAAGCAAAAAAAAAAAAAAATCTGCCTAGCAACAGTGCCCTGTCCTCACAATTATATCAATATATGTTTTTTAACATTTCAAGTGACATTCTGACTCCACCTTCCCATCTGGTGATGCCTCTGTTTTTAGCACCATTCCAACTACAGCGCAAATAGCTGTACTTACAGTACAAAGAGCTCAGAGAAGGCTACATACAAGTAAATACATGCATGTATGTGTTAGGGGCTGCATGTGGCTCCTTGTGTACAACATAAACTTGTGTGTGTTTGTGCATGCACCTGCATGTGTGTGTTTGTGCATGCACCTGCATGTGTGTGTTTGTGCATGCACCTGCATGTGTGTGTGTGTGTGTGAATGTCTTTCTAGGGAGTTCCCCTTCAGACCTTCAGAGTGAGTTTCTGTCTTCTTCCCAGGCAAAGGTTACCTCTCTCAGGAAGCAGAACTGGCCTCTACAAACACACCCAGAAGCAGTCATGTGTCCACACACAAACACAGAGAATGTACACTCCTTCACACACCCACAGAATTTTACAATGAAGCTGTGTCCAAGCAGCTTTGTCGGAGAGTTGCTGTGGGTAAAACACATGCCTGGTGCTTGAAAATGCCGTCAATACTTTTTATTGTCCTTTGTCTTTTTATTCACAAGGACCTTCATTGTCCCTCCGTCTTTTAATTCCTCCCTTAATATTGCTTTGCCTTTGACTGTTGTCTTCTCTCAATGCCAATCCCTATTGTTTTATGTACTTTCGCTTCTGTATTGTTTTGCTCTGCCTTTGCTTTGTCTGTCAAAGCACTTTTTAAAAGGTGCTATACAAATAAAGTTATTATTATTAATATCATTTCAGTTGTGTGTCATGTATAAAATAAGGTGTTGAAGCTAAAATCATCACACCAAACACACTTTTGTGATAGTTTACTTGATTTTTTCTCTGTCTCTAATTGCTTGTAGTTGAATTTATAGTGTTGCATCCTAACATCCTCCTCTGTCTCTACAGCCGTTACTTTCTCTTCCTCTGATGTACAGTGCACATTGTAATAAGTTGTAATAACTTTACTTGAAAAAAACAAATTGCCTCAAATTTTCCTAGTAGGCTAGATAATTAATATTAAGTTGTTAAAGCTGAAAATGGTAATTAGCTTTAACAACTTAAAATTAATGATCTACTTCACTTGGAAATTTTCAGGAGTGCATTTTGCCTTCTCTACATCACCATAACAATGAGGTAAAGTGTTTCTGATTAATGAGGGTTGGCTCTAGCTTAAAATATGTCTATTAGGTTTATGTAGCTGTGTGTATGATAATATGCCTTTTTCTGTGTATGTATGGAATTACACTGTGGCATCAATTGTATATGTATCAGCTCCCTCGTATATGATTCTGTACCTAATCGTACTATGTGTGTGTGTGTGTGTGTGTGTGTGTTTGTGTATCTGTGTGTGTATGAGAGAGAGAGAAACGGGGGGAAATTACACCCCCTAGCTAGCTCGGCCTTGGGAAGACGAATAGCCCCCCTACTCATCTGCCCTTTAACGCTTAGCTAAATGCTCAGTGCTCTTCAGGGCACATTGGCTAATTGGCTAACGTCATTAATGCTGCTAATTACCATTAGCCTTTCAAGGTATATCCATGGACACCCACCCACACACACACGCACACCCACAAAGTATATGTTGACATGTTTGCATGCTAGCCTGCACACGGGTGAATTTAGCACACATGCCCACACACACACACACACACATATATATATATATATATATACACACACACACACACACACATACTGTACATGCAATTCCCACCTGCCGATAATGAGCCAGAGGATAATTGCTTGCCATGCTCAGCCATCTTACTTCTGTTATTACGCCCTGGTCATCAATATGGACTGAGGCAAAGGACAGAGTGTGTGTTTATGCGTGTGTGTGTGTGTGAAAGGAGAATGAAACGCAGAAGAAGAGAGAGACAAGGGGGGGGGAGAAGAGAGGGGTGATGCAATTGATTGGCAACATGATTAAATGGCTCTTACAAACGTAACAATGAGACCAAACGTCCAGAGGAATGCTAGCGGCCCTTACAGGCTGCAAAGCTCATTACAGCCGACAATATAAAAGTGTTGGACGGAACAAACAACATGTTGACATTTTGTAATGGTGAAGCCTCGACAGTAGTGGTAACTAACAGAACAGCCTTTTGTTCGTCACTAAAGCATTAATCTGACATATTGTGATTTATCTAGCACGAATTGGATGTCAAAAACTGAAAGGGTTCATAAAAGCATTTACTATATAATGGTCCTGTCATTCAGCTTTTCTTTGTACGATTCGCACAGAAGCAAGCTCAGTATATTTTGGGCATATTTAGTGTGGAGCATGTCATTTACCATTTAGCTTTAGCCGGGCCTTTCATTTTTGGAAGTTGGCCCTATATTTGCATAGAGTGAGTAGTTTAAGTCCGTGTTTGTGACTTGTTTCCACGATCTGTTTACGATCAATTTTTCCTCCATATTCTTGATTCTGATTTCTGCTGCGGGAGCTGGAATCTTTTAATTTGTAAAACTTGTGGTTTATTCGGGGAATCAACTGCAACAGCTACTTAGTGGTGAAAACTGGAATTGAACAGGATGCTTTTTTTCCCCCTTGAACTATAAGGGGCAGCAATCAGATAATTTCAGTCCAACTCCTGGACAATCCACCTGCTCCAAGAATGAGAACCAAATATATACTTCAAATGAAGTAAAGGTCAGTGTTCATGTGGCCAAACTTGAAGGGTTGAAACGCGTGTTAACATGGCTTCTTTGTGGCTCCACAATTTGCTTCCCTAATCTCTCCAAGTAATGGTGACAGTAATATAAAGAATAAGATAAGATAATAAGATATTATCAGTGTGAGAAAAGGAACAACATGAGATAAGAAATTAATAAGATTTCCTCAGGGGCTGTGATCCAACTGGAGACAAAGGAGGGCTTTTCCTCATCTCTTTCAACAACACATTTTTCCCCATCAATTCAAGGCTTTTTCACTTAGCAATCCAACTATTGTGTCCTTCAATGAAATGTGCTATTGAGAAAGAAAAAAAGAGACTCTTTAGTGATCATTGATACTTTTTCTCTGTCCAACTTCTGTTGAACCATAGCTTCTGTTATGGTTATGGTAACACTGTGAGCTGGGCTGTCTCCTCAGTTAAGATCAATCAGTGGGAATATTTCCAGGCTCAAAGGAAACATGGAGTATGGTAAGCATTTGCTAAAAGCCTCTCATGGTTTTAATTATATAATGTGAAGTCAGTCCTGGCACACCTTTAGAAAGGCCTGGGTAAAACATTTAACTCTCTTGACTTGTTTTCGTTTATTCAAATAAATGATTCAGTCATGATTGATGACAGGAGTAAATGGTGGAAATAAATGTTGATATCGGTCGCGTTACTCGCACAAGAGTAAATGCAAATGATCCCGTGTTAACGTTCGCTCAAGTAAAGTGAGTAGAGCGACGCGGAAATTGATGGTGCATTCGGTGTGAATGCAGCATAACATCTTTACATTACTCCTCTGTCCTCCTGCTGTGGACGACGATCAGATTCAAGTGGCCTGGCTATGCATTTGAATGAAGAGTGTGCATGGTGGCATGTACAATTAGACATAAGCAGTTTGGCTGGAGTCTGTGGAGAGCATCCTGATTGGATCATTTGTGTTTCATGGCATTTTTGATTGCTAGGTGGTCGTGTCAGTAAATGTGACTGGTTGGAGTTTGTTCTTAAATCTTTGGTTTATTTGGACTATGTAACGTCTGTTTGTGATGCAGCTTCCTGTCATAGTGTCAAGGTGATGTGATTCTAAGCTGGTTTGATTGTGGGAGGAGAGCACTGAAGGCATAGATGTAAAATACACCTGAATTCTGAAAAATAATACCCAGCAGATAGCAGAAGAGAAACAAACAGCCGGCCGGCCATTGACAGGCTTATATCCAGTGTTGTGCATGAATGCATTAAACGTGCTCACTGAACACTGCCATGATTTTGATGAACAATGGACTGAATGCATCAGTTTGTAATGAAGGAACATGAATGTGAGTGTTGTTCACTCTTGCAAGAGTGAACAATGCTTTGAGAGAGTTACTTTTTACGGTACCTTAGATGCAGCATGGCTTGTTCAGACACCGCAGCTACTTACACCAGAGAAGCCTCCCCATTTCAACTTTTGACTGAGTTTATGACCACATCAGTTTTTAATTAAATTATGTAAGCCGGGTAAAAAAAAGTCACAGGAAAATCAAAGGGTTGGACAATGTACCAACCGCCGCAAAGTTTCACCACCCAAATCAAATCCAGTGACGTTTGTTTCTCAAGAAGTAGACAGACTTGTACTGGACTATACTGGAGGAGATCTGGTCATGTGAGAAAGCCAGTGGTGGAGCCTGCACCTGCTTGTTTTTAAATTGATGTTGGTTAATTAGGTCAAAAGGAGAATTTCCTTTACAACAGTATACCTTTACTATACGTCTTTTTCCACATTCTGTATTTCTCTTAGGAGTTGTCCTACTATATGTCACATATAGAGCTTTGGGAAGGGCCAGTGGTAATATTTGAGAGCTGGGTTAGATGAGCAGGAAGAGGTTCTATTGAAAAAGAATAGCTCAGAGAGGCTCATTAGCATAAACATTTTTTTAATGATGAACTACTTCAATTTAATCGGTGTGAGTTGAACTTGCAGATCGCTGCTTATGCCCCTAGCCAGTACTACAATTCTGCAGTCAAGCAGCAAATTTGATGCATATGCACAGCAGGCATGAATCAAGACCCAACGTTGAGAAGGACATGACTACCGCTTTGCTTTCCAACTCACAACTGACATTATGGAAGACCTGAGTACTTTGACAGGCTGTGCACAATGAACAAGACTGAAATAAATGAACCCTATTAAATCTACTCCATCCATCAACTCACTGACTCACCTGCCCAGACTTCCAACTGCTGCCTAAAGGTTAGTCACACACTGATATCAATAGACCAGAGAGTGTCAGCCCTTGACGGAATTTACTCCCTGAACTACCCCACAAAGCATTTCAGAAAGAAACAAAGTTCTCATTATGGTTGTAGTGCAATTCCAAAATTCTGACAATATAAACACGGACAACAAACATTTATAAATTGTGCAAAGTATCAATTAATGCAAATCCTAATTAAAATGTAATTAACATTATCTTCGTGGAAAAATACCCAAGAACTGTGCAGACCATTTACAGACAGATGAAGTTGGAGTCATTAGCAGAAATCCAGAACCTTAACGACCGAACCACATCATTTATCGTAGAGAGCTGCATGTTTTTCCTGTATCTGGCAGCTCATTTGAACTGGAAAAAAAGCCTGGTTTCCCTACACTAAGAATAAATAAATACACCATGGGTGCCTATACATTAATTAAAAGTGGTGGTTTTCTATTAAGTACATGAAAAGTTACTAAAGCTGTGTTGTTAGAGGAGGAAGCCAAATAGAAACCCCCTCTAATGCTCACTATAGACAAATCAAGCTAAGATAAGAAGTCATGTCAAATCATCACAATTGCATAGAGTTTGTGGATGGGACATCAAATTAACTTTGAGAGGCTTTTATCTGGAAGGTGAAGACTTTTGACATAATGGGAAAAAAGACTACAACCACTTTTATCAACTTTTGTCATCAAAATGTTTTGGATCCTGCAAGATGTGGCCAGCTCAGCAGAGCTGCTGGGGTCCTGCCTGGATCCTCCAGCTGCTGGGCAGTGAACATAGACTGTTACGTACGTCTGTACACTATGGCACTGAGGCAGACAACATGCATGAAAGATGGCAGCATCTAATATTAGTAAAGGCGAGTCCTCTGAGGAGACTGGACTGAAAAGTATGCATTTATTCTTCCTCCAATAGCAGCTTTATGGTGTGGTACAAAAAATAGGACCCAGATGCAGACACAGAGAGGAAGTCCAGTGATTTAATAAAAAAAAATAGGCAAACACCTGTTACACAAGGTTACAAAATCTAAAGTACAAAACAAAGAAAAACTAACACAGGGGAGATACCAAGAAACACCAAGAAACACAGGAGAGCACATGGAGTAAAACAAGGAACAACTGGACAGAGCACAGCACAGCAAGCTAAACAGACAAACTGACCAGGAAGGAAAGAAACACTCAGACTAAATACACAAGTAACGAGAGGAGACGGGGAACAGGTGGCACAGGGAGGAGGAGACAACCAGAGACAGGTGGACATGATCAGACAATTACAGAGGAGGGAAAACCTAAAAGGGGAAAACATGAGGAGGATAAACTAACATAAGACAGAGCAAAACAAACACAGGGAAAACATGGAAGACTGAAACAGAGACAGGAGAACAAATGGTTTAAAGATCACAACCAAACACAGGAAATGCAAAGCAAAAACACATGGCAGGGAAAATACTTTCAAAATAAATACAGAACCATGACACTCTATGGCTGGTGTGGTTAATTTACATGGACTTTGCTTAAGCCAGACATGGAGAGTTCTTAGAAACGAGGAAAATAATTGTGCTCATAGCCCACCTACAACGTCTGCAATCGTTTTGACAACTTCAGCTTATAGGAGAGCAGCTCCTTCTTCCCATTCAGAATCCTTTATGGTCAGAAATGTCTCCACATCTCTACATCTTCTACATGGTGCTATTCACATTATAATGATGACTTCAGAATAACGTGCTTTTATCGTCAAATGGTGTGGGAGTATCACGAGGTGTTAAAACCACTTCAAACCCAAGGCTAATGTATATTAAGCTGTAATCCTTTTGCTGTGCATAAGGTGGTCGTCAAAGTTCACGGCTTTTTCATATGTTTTCAGCTGTAATTCAAGAATTTGTACACAATGTATAACAGAATTCCTTTAGAAATACCTAATTGGATGAAATTATGTAGTAATGACATTTCATAACAAAAATGTCAAAGGTGAAGTTCACTGTGCAAAAACACTTTTCAGGCCATTTTTAATCACCGTAACTGTGGCATAGTCACAATATTTCACATTTAATCAGACACTGAATTTTCGACAATAACCCTTTGTGCCAAATGTGAATCTCTGATGATCATATAGCTTTTCTGTTCTGCTGCATTGAAGCTGTGTATGAAGCGTCCACATCTTAGATTGTGTTGCTTATTTGCAGCAACATCCACATTGGAATCATTGTCGACCACCATAAGTTCATTGGGGCTGCGTTGCCTGATAGTGAGTCTCAGGTGATTGGCGTTGGACCGTGTCAGCTCACATTAAGCTCTCTATCAGCCACTACATGTATTATAGCAGTCTGGACAAACATGGTGCACAATCAGAGGCATACGACCATGAGGCAGTATTTCTAGTTTAAATGACCAACAGCTCTTCTCAAAGCAGTATGTGCATAAGGTTTTGACTTTTAAGACCTTTGCTGTAATCTGTATCTATGTGCATGCATGTATAATATGTATATCTTTTCATTCCATTTCATAATGCAGGCAGAATACTGACTCCATTACATTATTCATGAGCCTCTAAGCAAGACACATAAAAACTAAGATAGAAAAGCCAATACAGTATGCAGAAATTTAAAATGACGATTCATTGTGTTTAGAGGGAAA
This sequence comes from Chaunax sp. Z400, assembly GCA_037577475.1. Classification (NCBI taxonomy): domain Eukaryota; kingdom Metazoa; phylum Chordata; class Actinopteri; order Lophiiformes; family Chaunacidae; genus Chaunax; species Chaunax sp. Z400. Next base: position 32,782,399 of record CM075189.1, on the reverse strand, counting down.
ATCTTTGTTCCTCTTCTCTCTGCCTATACCATTTTCTCCTTCTCTTATTATCCCCAGGATTCCTATCTGCATTAGAATTGCATACCAGTAACTCACAGAGGTATAGCTTCCTGTGAGGCCAACAGCATATTCAGATAGCCTGCAGAAAGCAATTTTAATGTGAGACTCTGGCATTAAAGGGCGGCAAAGTGAAGAGACACATTGAGAAAAGAGGGATTCACGGAGAGAGGAAAGAGAACAAAGAGAGAACAATATGTCCTTCGATGAGAGGACAAGGAGGGCTGAATGAAATGCAGCAGTGCCCCGTCTTCATCCATGAGGCCTATAGGCTGAAAATACTGCACCTTGTTTTGATATAGGGCCCAATCAGCTCTAGACATTCTGAAATATAGCAGATATATATACTAAAACCATATTCAGGGCCTTAAACTGAAATATACCCAAAGTACCACCAAGCAACTGACCGTAATCAAATTGTCATGGTGAGGTCAGAGGTGAGAGTCAATGAATGGGAGTCAACATGGTGCAACAGCAAAACACTTTTAAAACCACGATACCACCATAAGAACATAAACCCCGGTAAAGACAGACAGACTGTCGTTGTGACATGTGAACCATTATATAAAGGCTGCCTCGTGTTTTCACTGTCAGATCATTTTCAAATGCAACCCGAATGGCACTCAGAGCGTGTTCCACCGCCAATGTAACCGGGCCAGTTTTAATATCATAATTACACAAAATCAGTTCATCATTCACCATTTTAGTTATACCTGACTGCCAGGACCGTCCCAGCTCCTTCGGGGTTGCCCCTCCTTATTTCTTCTTCTCTGGTTCCCCCTATATATCCTGTTTGTCCCATAGCCTCTCCCCTTTTGAATTGTCCCTACATGGGAGAGGTCGGTAGCCTGTTGTTGCTATCTAATAGCGCCCTGTTCATTCTTGTGATTTGTGTGTATTTTGGTTATTTTACTGTTTATTTTGTAGAGTGAGGAGCTGGGGCATGCACATAACTTGCACACTGAGGTGCTATGTTTTCTTCATTGTCAGTGTCGCAATAAACGGAGCATTCTCCAAAGAGATACTGGTCCTGAGGTTGATTTCATCCACATGTACACAACGCAGAAGTCTACTGGTTACACCAAGACCAAACAAGTCTACATGTTGTGTTTGTCTGTCTGACTCTGACACTCACAAAGTTTCATGGAAATCAGTGCTGTAGTTTTTGTGCAATTGGGGAAAATGTAAAAAATGTAGCATCTATCTATGTCAAAGAAATTATCCAGATCCACATCAAAATGATTCCTTTTCTGTCCCATGTCTCATCTTTCTACCACTTTGTGTGGAGATCTGTCCAAAAGTTTGTGCACGTTTGAAAACATAACCTCCATGACGAAGATATGTTATGTTATGTTATGCACAATGTTAGACATCTTCTTTGCTGACATTCAAAGAGGAAGATGTTCGTTCTTTCTCATCCCATATTATGAATAATACTTGGGTGACAGGGCCTATAATGCAGGAACATTTTTTTAATATTTAAAGTTTTCACACATTTGAAGTTGAAACATTTAATTTGGGATTTTTTTTATGACACTTGCGGTTGCCATGGTAACAGCCAGAGTGGGTTAATGCGACTGCAAACACAATTTGACAGAAATGCAAGAGGAGTGCAGCTTGTGTACCCACTGACAGTGCAGCCGAACAAACTCACACTCTTTTTATAAAATAATGATGACACGTCGTTTTCAACATTTACAGCAGGACAAGTTGGTTCCTGTTCTGAGGAGCTGGAGGTGTGCAGCTTCTTCATCTAGCTGCTCACTGTGGCTGCACCTTCTGTTCATTACTACCTCCAATGTAGAAACAAGGATCTGCTGTCTTGTTTTGTAGATGCATTTTTTTTGATGAATAGCTGCTGCCAGTGCAAACCTCAATGCCAGCAGCTCTCATGGCCACATAAGAAAAGCCAGGAACCATTATAGGTTTTGTTATTGGAGTCATCGCGACACGATGCCAGTGATTTCACTGATCACAGAATTCATCTATTGGCATATATCTTTCCCCTGAGGTGTGATGAAGTCGTAGCAAATTCAATTTTACTCAAACCTCATATTTGCCTTAACCAGTATTTTTTTCTTTTTTCTTTTTTCCATCTCACATCCACATTAAACTTCCAAGTTATCTACCAAAGTATGCTAACTTTAGCTAACAGCATTAACATTGATATAAGAACATAATTCCTGACACTCATGAGGTCCGACTGCTATGCAACTTATTCCTTTTCTACCCTGATAGATGCATGTTTGTGTAATGTTTAATATCGTAGTAGTAATATTATAAAATCTAAGCTATTGAAAGTGAAAGCACAAAAAAAAAATGATGTAGATCCCCTCCATGCATTTAGTAAGGGACATATTTAGCTTTTGGGTTTTCCATTTTTCCCTTATTGTGTTATATAGCATTTTGTCCACACACAAAAAAACAGCTCACTGCTCCTAAACATCCTGGAATCCGGCCTCTAGTTGTGTAACTTGCCTACTTCACTAAGTAGGCCTACACATAGCACCACTTTCTGCACTTTCTACAATCTACAAGGAGCAGGCAAAGAAGGCAGCTTTCACTGGGTACTTTTAATGAGGGACTCCAGCATTTCAACATGTGAAAGTTCACAAGTGTGAAACCATTCCTCACAAGACGAGGGCCGATGCCAAGCTTCGAGCTAAGTATGCAGCAAGAATCCACGCAGATGTCTTCACCCACTCCCATCTGAGGATGTCGAGACCCAGCAGATTACCTTCATTTTTGATGTAGAGGTAATGGAAATGTTTCCATTTTGTGGACTGTTCCGGTAAGGATGTGCCAATTTTGCCACAGATTGCATTATCAATGAGGGCAAAGATCAAAGATGGCTGGTTGTTTGTGACCCGACTTCAAACTTGACAGCTTAATGTTTTTACATTTCTCTTTTAGATGATTCATTTACACAGCAGTGGTGGTTTGCTATTAGGAATGTTGTTTACTTAAGAAGAAAGAAAGATTCTCTTCTTCTTCTGCTGTTTACTTTTGCTTACCAAACCAGAAATCTATGCCGAGGAGTTCTGTTTCTTACTACATCATGCTATGGTCGTTAAAAAAAAAAAAAAAAAAAAATCATGGGAATCAAGGATTTAACTAATAGTTTCTCTTTAACTTAATGTTAAGAGTCTCCAGTTAATAAACTTCAATGACTTTTTTTATATTCATGACCGATAAACATGAGATATTTTGAATCATGAAGAAAATGAGCATTGAAATCGGTCTCTGCGGTTCCTTTCATGCACATTTTAATTGATTTGCTGGTAGTTGGTCACATATTGTCTTTATACCAACGATCCAATGCTGGAACAAAGTATCTCCACCAGCAGCAGCAGCTGTTCTACATTTTTTGTATGAAATAAAAGGACTGACCTTTCAAACTACAGAATGCATAGAGAAATCGAATGTGTCAGTAGCGGTTGTCATCAATGATTCCACGGAGTATCTTGAGCATATTAAACTTTTTTTTTTTTCTTGAAGTCAGTTCAATTAACAATCGCTCAAAGATCTCAAAGAATGCTCAACAATTATTCAAAATAAATCAACTCAAATTTTGAATGCAGCAGTTGAATTTTTGCCAGTCGAAACAGGCCAATTTGATTTATGGTGTTTAAGAATGAATATGCAGTAAGTACTACATAATGCATACTGCGTTTGTCCTACGTAGTAGGTGGGACCAAATACGGCCATGCTGAGCGGTGCTGGACAGGGCAGAGCAGGCTACTAAGCTGAAACGGTTATCTGGTCACGATAACGAGCACCATTATCATGCGAGAGCAATCTGTACTGGTGATGAAGAAAATTCCTTATCCGTGTCATCATCATTCTGTGACACGAAGCAGGAAAACCACAGACAAAACTCCTCTTCCTCCCGACACACTGCACCACTCTCTCTCACAGCATGGTCACAGGCAGCCACTGTCTCTCCCTCCCTCTCTACACTGGTTACATTCTTACATCAGCTCACTCCTGCAAAACATGTTGAGCTGCTCTACTCTGTCTCTGTCTTATTGTATCGGCTGAACATACAAAGTAAAGCACATTACATTTTTTTTTAGTTTCCACATCCAAGGAGTTCTAACAGGGTAAGATGGAACCAGTCAGCAGGTTCCTGTCTGATGATCCCAGGCCTGTTTTTTTCCCTCTGTTGAGATTATTTATTGTTTTCACCAGTGTCCAGTCCCCACCTGTTCCCTCTCTCCTCTCGTTATTTCTCTGTACATAGTCTGTGTTTCTGGTCGTCATTGCCAGATTGTCGTGTGTTGATGTTTGGTTTTCCGCTGCTATCCTCCTTCCTGGCTTATTCCTCGTGTTTCCCTTATGTGAGTAAGAAACTGACTTAAAACTAGACAAGTCCAGGAAGAGAGCATAAAGAAAAAAGAATCAGGAGTAACAATTGTAACAATGGTAGGAAGTAACCACTGCAGACTGGGAACATCCCAAAGACCTGCAGTGTTGGAGATTCTCTGACCCGGTTGTCCAGCCATCACAGTCTGTCCCTTGTCACAGTCGCTGACATCCTTACGCTTGAACATTTTTCCTGTTTCCAGTGCATTAACTTTGAGGACAAAGTGTTCACTTGCTGCCTAATAGAACCCCCTCCCTGACAGGTGCCTTTGGTACAAGATGATCAATGCTACTCACTTCACCTGTCATCATGGCTGATGGGTAGACATTTGTGCATCGCTGACAATATTCATTTTTGGTCATAATTATTGATGGTCAGGGTTTACTACCTTAATGTCTTTAACAATTTGTAATAAATTTTTTCTACAACAGTTACAGGGGAAAACTTTTTTTTTCTTTTCCTTGTACAATGGTAATGTCCTTCTGCAATGATCATTTGATCACTGAGTGTTCAACTGAAAAGTAAAAATTCTTTGACTACAGCGTGGTTGCAGCCTTCTTCCCTTTACTATTTGCTGTTGTTTCATCTTCAGGAGGAAGACCAATTGGGACAGAATGAGATGAAGTACAATGAAATCAGTGGGAAAGTAATTCTCTTCTGTAACAAAGAGGAAACACTGTGAGGATTGTTATAGTCTGTTTAAAGACGAGCTTTTTTTCCCCACCACCTTCCGTACTGCTTGCTTTAAACTAGATCCACAGGGAAATAGAAAAGGGGAGGTAAAGAACGAGAATGTGAAGAAAAGTAGGGAGAGATTGAGGAGGACTTAGAGGAAAAAGAACCCGAATGAAAAGCGTGAGACAAATTGAGGTGAGGAGTGACTGAGGGAAATAATGAAAGAGAAGGGAATTACAGAATGAGGATACAACGAGTTGAAGAATGAGTGATAAAGAGAGACGAGACCGAGAATGGAGGGAAGGAAATCCACAACCTGACAAAACTGTGTACCACAATACTATTTTAAGGTAATCACAGGAGAGGAGGAGGTGACAGATGGAAGCAGGGGTGGAGATGAGAGCAAGAGACTGTTCTCAGATCTTTCTTTTTTTTCTTTTTCATGTGCACATAAGTGTAACCGAGAGTCGAGTCGAGACAATTTGATCCGTCCAGACAAAAAGGGAGCAGGGCTGAACTAGACAGATGAAGAGAGAATAGACTCTTAAATAAATACAAAAAATATTAAGTATTAAAGCTTTAGTATCTGTAAGGATTGTGGCTTTTAAATGAATGTTGTTAAACAAATAGGATATTCTCTGACTTTATGACAACAGTTAAACCCATAAATGCTGCTAGGAACATGTTTCCAGGCTGGTCCAGCCTCAGAATACAGATTTTCCTTAGACATTAAGTCAGTATAGTCCATCATTAACGATATCAGTAAAATGCATTTTACGATGCAATAAAAATCTAATTTGAGGTTAAAAGTAACATAAAAAACCCCAATAATAAACATTAAATATACCATTATACCACCGATTCGGACCCACTGTGCGTCCACATACCAGCTGATTCCCATGCACTACGACGTGAATGCAGAGTTGATACTTGGTGTTTATTTTACTCTTCCAGGAGGGAACAGTGTTGGATTGTTTTCACCTCATTTATTAAAAACAGATTATAACATAAAATGTTTTATGTAATGGAGTCCTATTTATCGGAGATGTTGAGAAAGAAGTTCATCAGGAGCGGATGTTTAACCTTTTTGTACATATTTTAGAAATCTTTTCAAAAGTGATGCACTTTAAACTATTTGGAAACGACTTAAAAAAATTAATATTTTCATATGTTATGAAATTATTCTTTAAATATAATTTGATTATCCTGTCACCGTATCATTATTATTTTGAGTTGCTCAAGACCTCATGATTCTTTGTTCCCATCCTATTGGTGGAAGATAACAGACTGACTTAGCTCCACATGTTACAAGCGTGTGGCCTATGTAACATACTGTAGCAGTGCCAGTCTCACTGTGGTTGTTGATTCTGAACAAGGCCTCAGGGCCAAAATACAATTGTTTTCCCATTTTAAGTCTGCCTCCAGTGATCAGCATCTCACCACAGCCTGCTACCTTTCTATGAAATAGACTCTGACCTCATGACTCCACTGACGACAGACATTTGGGACTGAGAATCTACAAGTGCATGCTGGGATTAAAGTGAAGCTTACGGCATTCTTAATGAACAGGAGCAGTAGTGACTGCGGCATTGCAGATTCTATCAGGTGAGCCCAACAGCATCGGGGGTGCCTGAATAAGTACAGTAGAGCATGGATGACTAATGTAAAAATCCTCAATTCCAAGGATGGGGAGGGTACATGTGTCAGTGAAGGGAGAAGATAATGTCAGTGTAGCAGTGTTTCATGCCTGAAGTAGCTCGCTGGCTTTGCTTCATTACATACGTAGTGATACATATAAACTGGGACAACCTTTGTCAGAGATAAATTATTGACTTCTTAAAGGAATAGTACTTCTTTAGAGGAAAGTATCTGCGACAAATCTGAAAATCTACTATCAAATGAAATGAGAAGACTGGGGTGTTCTAGGGTGTGTTGTTGTGTGTTCTAAATGTGTTTGCAATGATATATACAGTACTGTCCATGTAGTCAGAGTGAAGCCCTGTTAAGACGAAGGATTTGTGACAAGACGAGTTGAAACTGACAACTACATGCAATGCTCTACTGCGAAAAGACAAGACGGTGTATTGTTGCCATAGCAACTCTCTCTGCTTAGGTCTTAACCCTCAGCTTCAGGGTTTTTTTTTGTAGCTTGAATAGACTGTGGTAAAAAACCTGAAAATATGCACTAAGCATAGTGATCAATTTATTATCTACAGTTTGATTTGTGTATTGATGAAACAGCAAAAACAAAACAAACAAAAAAAAAGGTGCTGTGCTGTGAATTATTGACCTGGAGCTAAGCAGAGGAAAAGGTTGGCAGTGAGATGATGGAGTAGGAAATGAATATTTGAATTTGAAACGTCCTATATCATACAGACACGGCTGCTGATGGAGTCATCCTTTCTGCCTCGGTACAAAACGATACCAACCTGTGTAACTTGTGCATCACTTGTTTATACTGTATGTTGGCTTGTACATATTTTCTGGCGTAATTTCATAAAATGATTACGTGTTTTTTTTTTCCTCATACATTATCTCTCTCTCTTTGACTATTAATAAATCTGAGCTGCATTTCTTTCATTTCAATTTAACCACTTGGACCAACTTGACATGCAGGGAGATGTAACTACACTTTGGCTCTGATTAATACGAGTCTCGTCTGACGTTAAATGTCACTCCTAAGTGTCAGACAGGGCTTTCTTCTATAACGCGCTCCAGAGTTTCAACATGCCTAAAGTGATCGATGGCGTCTGTCGTAGGAGACAGACTGTGTGGTTTGTGAGTGTCTGCATTCCAGTCGCCATTTTAACTCACCAAGAACAAGATCCAAGGACAAGCACAAACCACAACGCACAATCACAGATTGTAGAAGAATTCAAAGTAATGAAACTGACTGCCGGGGACAACACAAACCCATTCCCCCCTGTCAGATCAGACATGATTTGATTTCAGGATTTCCACAAAGGGAAAGAACTCAAAAGGTCAAACATGTCTGGAACCAAGAGAAAAGCAGTTCTATAGAGAGACGGACACGTTCTTTGAAACCCTCTACACTGCACAGGTTAAACAGAAAATAGGAGTTGTGTTACCTGAGGCTATGCAAAATAAGAAAGTATCGTTGTGCGATATAATCATTTTTCCACCGGCAACTTTGCCATGCTGTCTCGTTATACATACACCATATTGTGTAGAAGTAACCCGTTTCTCATTAGTGTTGTGGGAAATGCCACGGTCAGGCTGCGCTGATAAATGTGCTTTCCTGCGTTGAAAGCCTCCGGCTATGAGGCAGCACAAGATCACCAGATAAATTTAAATAAAAATGTTGTGGATAAAACAGCAATGATGAGCATAATTGTTTGGTGACTCTTGCCCACATAATACACAATGAGGGTACACACAAAAGGCAGAAGATTGCTTTGATATGATACTCGCCGATTTGAAGTTGTTGTTTTTTTAAATAGGTTAATGAACAAAAGGTAGATTTTTCTCTGATCTGCCCCAACGTTTTAATGAAACCGTGGTGGATAATGAAATTAGCCCGGTTCTCATCACCCAGCTGTTGCAGTACTCCCCAGACAACGCAGAAAAAGGAATTAAATGGCTCCATCCTAAGCATCCACCCAATGCTGTTTCATTTGTTTTCCATGAAAGTAATATTTCTCAGCAGTTTATTACTGAAACAATGATAATATTGATGTCTTATGTTTGAATTCAATCTGCAAGTTGCTGCTGATGGGATTGTCTCAGTTTTCATTATTGTATATTTAGTGTTTCTTTTTTTTTCATTAATGTAAATGCATTACTTAAAGTTTTTTTTTCATTCTGAGATGATCTGCTGAGGATGGATGGTCTGTACCAGCAGTGCCTCACGTTCAAGCAACAGTCACAGCCACTGTCAGCACATTAGAGTCCTCTTAAATTATTATCCAGAATTTACTAAATACTGAAGTATACGGTCTGAAATTGACACAAGCTTAAAAAAAAGCATATAGCTTATTATAAATCGAGTGCAGCACCTCCTAATCCCTATTTAACATCTGCACTGGCCTAAAACTGAGACCTGCACCTTGCCTGTAGCTGCACCTCTCAGACCTGACCTGATTGAACCTTACACTGAGGCTAAATATTCATGTTCAAAGGCATACGCTTGGTTTAGAAAGGCCTTATCACATAGAACTAATAACTAATATGACAGCAGCAAAAAAACCAAGAGAGGATCTAGCAGTCTACAGCACAGAACATACGAATACATAATAAGTGGCAATATACAGGCTGTGGTCAACTATTAGCATGGAACACTATAGCGTCACATAACTATATATTATCGACCTTAATGGTAGGGATGGGCTTTTTAAGTAATTTACACATTAGAGTACTTTTGTACTGTTTATGAATATGTGAGTACTAATAAAAACCTCGTCTGTACTTTGCAAGTAAGGCCTTAATTTCGCCATACTTTCCTCTTAAAGCTACACCTTCTCTCCTCTCACAGTTGACGTTGGTGGCGATGGTAGCTTCTACACAGGTTCTAAAATTGCCAGCAGCTTTGTGGAAGCCTTCAACCCTTCCTAAAGCTTAATGTCAGCAGGTCTCCAGGAACCTTTTATTTTTTATATTGGGATCATTACCACTCATGTTAGCACTGCTAGATACTGGGGTGAAGAGAGACTGCTTCTTATCCATTTTTGTTGTTTTCTTCTTGTACTGAATTCCAAATCAAACTAGTCCTATAATACCTAAATTGCTTGCACTGTACATTCATTTAGTTAATATTGTCAACACACATATTACTCTCATTCATGCTGGTCACCATTCTGCCTGTTACACTGGATTGAGTGATGTCTGACTGAAAATGTTAAACATCATCTTGCGCTGCTCTATGAATTTCTCTCCTTTTTTTCCCCCAAATCAAATACTTCTGTTAAGTTTTAACGCGAATTGGACCCAAAAATGCAATACTCCAACACTGAGACTAAGGAGGAAGGTTTAACAGGGATTTATTCCACAATGAGCAAAAAACGTGCAATGGTAGGTTGTCTGGACAGACGTGGGCTGAGAGCAGGCAGGCAGGCAGATTGACTCACAAAGGGCAGACAGGATTTCTGAAGCGTGTGGAGTAGATCTAAGGCAGAGAGACACAGAATCAGGCAAATGTGAATCACAAGAACAAATATCCAAAAATGTCACAAAACAGCAGCCAGTCAGACGTTGTTACCACTGGGTTAACTGACTAAATGACGAACACTGGATGTGGAGCCAGGGCTTAAATACAGCAGGCAACAGGTGGAGTGGATGAGCCGATTGGTTACAGGTGAGCTGATCAGGAGGAGGCGGGAGTGTGAGTGAGAGCTGCCAGTCAGCCACGCCTTGGAGACACACAAACAATTGCACATGCACACAAAAAATTGCACATGCACCAACTGGGGAGAGACGGACAGGCACATGAGGAAATAAGAAAAAACAGAGGACTCATATCCATCTGTGTATACTGGTTTATAGATCTGCTTTGCCTTTTCCAAATATCAGCTGACGAGTGGATGTGATCGTCTCAACTTTTGGTAAACCCAGAAATGTCTTTCCTGTAAACATGGCAACAGTTCACATGGAGCTATAATCCAGAACCAAGCTTCCACTAGATGGTTTCAGCGCCGTCCTTCAATTCATTTTACATGGGCCTGTACCAGTTTAATGCTGATTGACTGGATCACAGTGGTGTCTCCCCACCTGTAAACAAACCAAGATTTTGTCAGGGGTGAAACAGAATACCAAAAGTAGTAATTTCTTAACATATATTCTAAGCACCTTAGGTCAAATTTGGAATTGGTCTGTAAAGTGTGATGGATGTTTACAGTAAACGTATTTTACTGTGTACCTTTTGTCTTCCAAAGTATTATTGTCTGTTTATTCCCTCGTTTTGTGCAATGTGACCATGTTCTCATATCACAACAATTACCATAATGCTAGTTTCATTGATGGAAATTGTGGCCAAGACTAAAATAAAAATGTATTAATAAATGCAGGCATTTCTCAGAAGAGACTCATCATGTCGAGGAGACAAACATTGCAATCCAAATATTACAAAAAATGACAAAAAGCTGTCAAAAAGGCCTCCTATGAGATCGTTGCCTGAGGCTCCAGTTGCCCTTATTGACATTTTGCACGACCTTTTGCATGAGTGTCACCGGGGGAAACATTGCCTATGGCGATTTATGGTGTTGAATTATGTGACTTAACATGATTACAGACAGAGCCGCAGCGTTTCTCTGGCCGGCACTTGAGAAATTGACAGAACTTGCTGAGAGCGTCAATGTCAGGAGTGATGGAGATGAAATCACAGCTACTTCTCATAACACTGACAAGAACTTTATGTTTTACAAGTCTAACATCACACTGTCACCAAGACTTCCCCCTCTTGTGGAATTAACCCACTCACCATCACATTGCATTAAACTCACTGGAACTTGACAGCAGGAATATCTCCACAGCGGAGCGTCAACAGTTTTACATAAACATCAGTGTATTTTGTCAATGGAAAGAACTGTTTCTAATGGACTGATATTAGCTGTACTTACATGAAGAAAAGTGACATCAGTGGTACGTTAAACAGAAACTTAACAAGCCTGCTTCTGAAGTCAAAGTTCTACATAACGATATGGCATGATATGTTAAAACAGTTGCAATTATTGGTAGCTGAAAACCCCCAAATCCCTCTTTGTCTGAAACAATGAAACACAACCAGATTTCAGCTTCTGCAAAGTGTCACAAGCTGAAACAAAATCTCATTGTGTTTTTTGTTGTTGTTTTTTATTCACCTTGTAAGTGAAATGATAAATTTCTCATGTCTAAATGACACTATCAATGCCATCCAAAATGCAACACGATTGGCCCACAAATTAGTCATGAGGCTTTAATAAATTAAAATGGGGGGATCACCAAAGTTACAAGGATTTATCCTCTGGGGACCTTGATGAGCTATACTAAGTTCTATGGCAATCCATTGTGTGTCTGGACCCAACCATTGAATATATAGATAGAGCTTTTGCATCTGGAAACTACATCCGATGTCAAAGGGCCTTAAAACTATGTGGATGTTTAGGAGAAAATAACCCTGTTTTCTTCTTGATTTATTACCTCAGTAAACATTTATTTTATGGTCTCAGTGCTTGTAAATTATGCTCCCATTTAGACTGAAGTAGACGATAAAGCAGGCTATGCTTTCGGGCCTGGCTTCATCATGATTGGCAAGTACCACAGCATGTCCTCTGGTTACCAGTCAGATCCAATCAGTATCCTCCCCAGCTTCAGTCTCATCTAAATATAGTAATTTCTAGTTCCAAATAAAATGTTACATTTACACTTACAACAATCTGACTGACTGCAGTTCCTGAAACCATGCTACCAGGATAACTATGACCCCTGAACGAACAAACCCCAGACGAATGGACATTTTCATGTTGGAGCCTCTGTAGGTCAAGCTGTGGGGACCTTGAGAGAATCTCTAAAATAACCTTGATCATCCTCGTTGAATTTATTGTGACCATTTGACATAACCAACAGTCACTGACAAATTAAAAACAAACCCTGACAAGAGTAGAATCTGTCACCGACTGAATCAACGGCTGTCATAAATTGTCTGCTGCTTTGCCTGGTTAATAATAACCAGACACATCAACATATACATTTTTTTATCAACCCTTCTGTTGTCTTCCAGTCAAATCAGACCAATTTCAAAAGTTTTCTCTCTAACAAATGTAGTTAATTTAATCTGTCATGAGGTTCCATAACTTTGTTCACACATGGCATCTGAGCACACAAAATGAAGTTTGAGAATTTTTATGAAATTTTGGGTGTTTTATTGAACTTGGTGTTCCCGGTCAAAAATGACTGGTTATTGGAAAACGCCCCATTTTGGCTTCCATGGCAACCCCCACGGGACCCTATCCCCAGTAGAATTTTTACTCCATGGAAAATTGTCAAAAACAACCACAACATTGTTTCAATGATATCTACAAAATGTCTCACAGCTCTGGTATATAAAATTTTTTTGAGGTCTTGCTCACCGTTCATTCTGTAGCAGCATGATGGCCAAGAGATATGAGCTCAGATCAATGAGGCCTACAGGACATTAATAGCAAAGTTCAAAACTTGTAATGTTCACAAGACCTTGAGTTGATAGAAAGATGAAACACAATGTTAGGTGATAATATATGTATTATTATGGATTTATATTCAGCTAGAATGGAGCAGTCATTTTTGTCTGGGAGAACCAAAATAGTAAACAGGAAATGAACACAACAGGAGGGTTAACAAAGTTATTTGATTACCTTGACTGGAACCTCCTTTATCTTTCATTTGAGTAACATTATCCTTTGTTCCTCTGAAGTAAAGTTTGATAAGTAAGAGCTTTGAATCACCAGTTTGAGAATGCTTTCTACCTCAGTGAGGACAAATTCTAGATTGCCAAAGAACCTTGCATTGCAGGTTTTACAGACCTCTCAACTCGTGGGCCGAAGCCAAAAATGTTGAAACACCCTAATCTGTTGCAGTTTTGATACTCACAGTATTTAATTTTTAATACTTCAAACATCATAAAACTCAGGCTGATGCCACTTGACGTCTCTTGCAGCGCTGGGATTAGCCCACTTTTCTGCACTATGCAGTCAGGACCACAGGGAAGTGACAAGGGCAATATTCCCCTGTCGTTCTCCACATGAGAACACAGAAATGAGCGAGATATCCCCTGAAAGACACCTCCTCACCCCCTACCTGCCTCCCTCCTTCCACACACGCCAAGCAACCTGACACTGATTCTTCTCTGGCTAATTTCCTCCTGGGCCCTCTCCAATGGAGCATTTTATGAGAGAAAACACCCTTTGTGAGGACGAGGCACCTTTTGGATCCAAGATACAAAACATTTCATTTTTCTTCCTGTCTCCCCCTTTGCCTCGGCAGCTTCTCTAATCAGTTTTTACTGCTCTCTCTCATCCCCCTTTCTCTGTCTGGAGAGGCTTCATTGAGAGGAATTGAGTGCCGTTTCTCGGCTTATGCAGGTTTTTTTTAATAATTTTAATGGAGTTCCTTTGATATGGAAAATAAAAGACTCCACTCAGAGTCAGAATAGGTGAGACAAACTCCTGGTATTAGTGGTTCCAGCATTTTCCGACTTAAAAATAAATAAAGCTCCTTTGCTTTGGCAAAGCACTGTAAAGCGAGAGAAAAAAAGAAGACACAATCACATTCAGATGATTATAGCGAACCATTTTGGTAACGTAGGTCCACACGCACAAAGGGAACCTCTTCAAACAAATGCCCCTGGGAGCAAATGTTGATTGATGCCAGTTGTGTCCTCAGGTTGATTTGCTGTGGTTTCTCCAGGGTGAATTCAGCTCCGTCACCTCAAAGGTGACAAACTATAAAGAATAAAGCATAAACCTTCAGTCCCAATGAGCACGTCTGAACTGAACCACTTGAAGGACAATCAGAAGCACTGAAACCTTAGGTGTTTGTTAGCAATTCACAGCTAAATCCTCCCTCAATGACAATGGCAACGGATAAAAGAACCTCATCAACAAAGGCTGCAAACAGAGGTCTGATGCAACATATTGCAGCATATAGAGAAAAACACAGCGGGATACGAATTGACAGCCATTGTGGCAAATTTCAGCTGATGAAACAAACTTGACCTCTGGGCGTGTCTCGTAGAGGAAATGAAATTCTCATATGAAGTCGTGCAATCAGGGAATAACCTTAATTTCCGTGTTCAGTTAAGGTCTTAACTTTAACCTTCCCTGCTGTTCCACTTTATTACTGAACGCATCATAACTCTGGGATATGATGACACAGATCAGTGGAGTCCGAGAACTACATGGGAGTCAATGCGGGGAGAGTGACGTCTGGTGATTCTATTTTAGTGCAGCAGGAGAATTTATGAGCAAGGCTGATTTAACGCCTGGACAGAGTGGGTGAGTGTCCAGGGGCCTAATCTGAGGGATGCAAAACTCTCTAGACTTACTTTCTGCCAACTGGTTTGTGCTAATTTAATTGAAAATTATATTGTAATATGCGGCACAAAGAAATATATCAGCTCACTTACTCTTCATGCTCTGTTTCAGATCAGGTTCCTATGTTCAAAATCCAAGCCCTTATTATTTTAGTTTTATTGGACATCTATAAATGTGTCCAATTAAATTATCACACATCAATTCTGAGGTCAGGTAATATTTCAGGAGAGAAAACCTGCTCACACACACTGCACAGAGACAGGGAGGAATGGGAGCATAGAAACTAGTGCTATAAGGAGTTTAAGAGTATCATTATGAGATGATATGGCCTTATCATGTGTCATGCGTTTGTCTCGTGTTGTGGGGGTAACCCTATAAATCAACATCTAACCACCATGTACAGCCGGACGTCTGTTAACCCTCTGCATCATCAATAAATCAGACTTTAATAGAGGATCAATACCTCAAGTGAATGTCATACATCTATATGCATTTAAATCCATAAGCAAAGAAGCAGGACCATGTGATTCTACTTCAAACTTTGTGTTTACCAGTTCATCACAGGCCGAGACATACAAAGACAATCATTCACACTTACATTGCACTCTGCAGAGACCTAGTCGAATTTCAAGCTAGCGGTTGCCTGGTGGTGATTTTAGGATTCACTGTGTGTACCCTTGTCTAAATGTAAATGGTATGAAGATAGTGGTAAGGGTGTGGGACAGATATTATAACAGAATAGTTCTCATGGCGACACGGTGGTGCAGTGGGTCCTTGTGGGTAGTGTGTTGCCTCACAGCAAGAAGGTCATGGGTTCCCTCCGGGTTCTCCGGCTTCCTCCCACCAACCAAAAACATGCAGTAGAGGTGAACTGGTGACTCTGAATTACCCGTAGGTGTGAATGTGAGTGTTTGTTTGTCTGTGTATGTGTTGGCCCTGTGATGAACTGGCTACTTGCCCAGGGTGAACCCCATATTAGGTCCAATGTCAGCTGGGATAGGCTCCAAAACATGGATGGATGAATATTTCTCATATTTTTAAATCCCATTGTTGACAGGTATGAGATATAAATGTGTCATCTCTTGAGGGCAGCTTTTGTTTTCTTTTCCAATTTGTTTTCCAATTCTTTTGTTTTTACTGGTGATTATTGGTTAACTTTAAGAGAAGTGTCAAAACAAAAATATCAGACTGACCCTGTCAGTCAAAAAAAAGACACAATTTCAGATGAAAATGTGGCATAATTTAGGAGCAGTTTTGAACCGTGAGATGGAGAGGCGATTTGGTTGCTTTTAATGTGGGCACTGTATTGGTCCATCATGGTGAAGAGACTGCTCAGTCATAAGTTGCGGATGCAACGAGGTTCCTTCATAAGGTAGAGACAGGGTGAGGAGCTCGGAGTAGAGCCTCTGCTCCTTCGCGTCGAAAAGGAGCCAGTTGAGGTGATTCGGGCGTCTAATTAGGATGCATCCAGGGCGCCTCGCTTTGGAGGGCATGTCCAAGTTGAAGGAGAGCCCGGAGAACCTGGCATGGACCCAGGATCCCTCAGGAGGAGATTAAAAGTGTTGCTTGGGAGAGGGATGTTTGGAATAGCACTGCGACCTGACCCTGGATAAGCAGATAAGCTATTTTTCTCCCTTGTTTAGTAGTTTGCGCTGTCACAAAAGTTGCCCAGAGGTAAACAGCCTCCATCTTGTCTCTCTCTATTTTCCTTCTGTTACTCTCCCCCTCTCTCTCCCCCTTCTCTTAGTTCCCTTTCTGTCTCACCGCTATGCTAAATTCCTACTACTCCACCATCACTGTTAATCTCTGTTCATGTCCCTCCTCAGCATGTAATCAGTCTAATTCACGGTATCATCGCCCTCCTTATCTGTGGTGCTGACATTATCATCCGTCAAGTCAAATGGGAGCCATGCTGAGAATCTATGCTGCTAAATGATTCAAAAAATAATATGCTCACTGTAACACGTTCCAACCTCTCTCTGTCATCGACTCTGTCACACACATCTCATTAAATCCCTCTCATATCCTGCTATCTCAATTCTTTACAATCACTTCCTACTAATCAACCATTTTTTATTTCCATGTGTAATATGTCTTGAGAGTGCACTATTGTTATAACTATCATGAATTACAGTGTTAAAGGTAAAATTTGATGGGCATGATGGATATTATGTTTTACATTTCACATGGTTTTTATTTTACCTTGTCAGTAATGCATTTTTCTTATTTTTGGGCCCATAAGATTTGCATTAACCTCGCCAAGGTTTTAACTTTTCCCTTTTATTTCATTAAAACAGTACATAAGCATCTGCTGCAGTATTTGGACAATTTAAATAACTAATGGAAGAAACAATAACTCAGGTACATTCCCTTAAAATACTAATGAATTCTAACCCTCTGAGGCCATTTCAAATTTCTCAATTTTCACATATCTTTTAAATTTGCCTTGTTAAGGTTCTTGCATTCCTACATTACAATCAAGTGTTTTATATTGAAATTTGCAGAACAATCTCGGTTTTCTGTTTTCTCATTTGTCCTAGAGCAATATCATAAAAGATATGTTGGCCCCAAAACTGAACGGCTGAATTGCAAATTTTGAAATACTTAAAATCTCTTCTGAAACTGTTTGAAATAGTTTTATCAAAGAATTACGTTCACAGGAACAGTGGACTATATGTATTGGTTGCTGTGAGTCACATGCAGTATGATCTCAAGGAAGATGTGAGCCTACAGATTCCATCAACGGATCAACCACATGTTTACACTGTTAAGACAAAATATTAAAAGAAACACTGCAAAAATGTGGCCAAGTATAAGTAGAGTCAAATGTATTAACCTTCATAAGTTCCATTAGTGGTCGATCAGACAGTGAATCAGATCTGATTTTTTATTAAAGGCCTCATATATCTGTCACGTTTCTGCCGTTTCATCCCTGAAACTCTTCTTTTTCCATCTCCTGTTCAGCAGTCAAACCCTCTCTCCTTGTCTCTAATTCCCTTCTCATCATATACCTTCTTATCATAGCGTCCTTACTCTGTTCCCTTCCTCTAATTCATCTCTCCTCCATCTGCGACCTCCCTACTTTAGTCTCTCTCATCTTTCTCTAATCACACCCTCCATGTCTTTGAGCCTCTCACTGGTCCTCTTGTTCTGCCTGGCCTTTGAAATAAAGATTAGGCCTCATTCCCTACCTGCTTGCCTTTTTCCTTCTCTCTCTGTTACCTAACAACAAAACAACCCACCTTTTTTTTCAGTCTTCCTCCATCTCTGCCTATCACTCCATCCACCTTCTTCCTGCCCCTCTATGCCTCACCATTTTTGCATATTGTTGTCCTCCCAAACCAAAGACGGTCACATGAAGTTGGAATCCCCCCCCCTCACTACCACAACTTCACCCGCCTGTCTCTGTATCGCTCTCACTTATTATCTCCTCGGTTACAGTCCCCATGGCGATAGCGTAGCTGCAAATCCAGGACATCCTTGAGAAGAGGTGATACCTTTACAGAGGAGGAGGGAGGTAGAAGGGAGCAAGGAAATGGGATGAGAGGAGAGTGAGTCAAAAAAGTTGAAAATACTTTTCAGAGCAGTTAAACAGAATAAAAAGAAGGACGGAGGAGGACAAGACAATGGTAGCAGAGGGCTGAGGAGAGGACAGGAGAGGAAAAGGAAGGGACAGAGAGGCTGGGATGAAGGAAATGGAAATGGTTAAATGAGAGTCATTTAATAACTGCTCTATATGATACTATCATCAAAATGGGAGATCTGTCTAACCAATCTAAAGGATAATACACTGCACTGAAATTATAAAGTTAGGATTCCATAAGTAAGGATTTATTGCATTATAAGATACAGTAGTAGTACAAAAACTGAAGCGAGGGAACGTAATCACCAAATCATCCAAGAGTCAACTTGTTTTTGTTCATGGTAATGTTATGACAGTAAAACTGGCCTCTCCAATGAGAACAAATGTTAAGCTATCACTTACCTTTTAGTTATAGTTTAGCGGTCCATCAACTCAACTATGCTAGCCAGGGACATTTTTTTGGTCTGTTTTGTTTGTATTTATGAAATACAAACAATGAAACATTAACATCCAGAAGCCTTCATCTGATGCTGGAAAAGGAGCTTTTAAACTCTTCTCTCAGGCCAGGTTCACCTCATGAGCAATCAATATGGAGAACACCTGAATAGAAGGAAGGAGGGGGGAAATGGACAAATAGCACAGGCAGCACATGCAGCCATAAGGCCCCCATTTCATAAGATTTCCCCCCAGGGTATCCCATCTGATAATTACAGAAAGAAAGTATATAAAATCCATGACCAAATGCTGAGACATTCTGTCCTTGTGTTAAGCTTTTGTAGGGACCCACTGGAGCCACCTCAAGGACTCTTAAGAGTCCCGGGAACCGAACTTGGAAAACCACTAAGACAATGCACAGCTTTTAAGAGCCTTTCTGCAGTCATTTACCTCACAGGGAGGTAGATGAGAATTATTATATATGTGTATTATTATTTATGTTTAACATGTTTCTCTGTCTTCACACAGTGACTGGTTTCCCCCTGGATGATTAAGGAGCCGTACGAGTTTTGGATATAATATAAATAAACTCAAATCTACCCACATAAAAGAACTGATCAACCAATCAATACACGGCCATAAAAACCAATATGACCAGGAACATATGTGCATTGACTATTCCTTGAACCTGTGATACCTATAATTATCTATAACAAGCTTCCCAGGTAGAACAACATAGACATCTGGATCATGCAAAGGCTGTTCCAATACTTTTCTGTAAAATGGACATTTTAACCAACTTCTAAGATCAAACAGTCACTTGATTCAATTAAATTGTTGTACAAAAATTCTGATTAATGCAGGTTTGACTTAAGTTTGAAAATACTTACAACAATATTGCATCACATCCCATAAAACGATCACGTGAAGATTTCAAGCTAGATCAAATTTAAACACACTATGTAGTGTGTGTAGCTAGGGGTCTAAAAATAAAACAAACGACATAAGTAGCAAGGGATCATGGGACTTGTTGTCATTTATTGTTCAACATTGACCATTGTCATGTCTAATGTAACTCAGACATGAATATTTGTTTTATTCACATTATGTCTTTATGTTAACCGACTTCATTCATCATTTTGATTCTCTGTTAGAAGTTAAAATGACAGGCGACCAAATTAATCACACTGTTTTATTCCTCTGGGTTTGAACATTGTAAACATTTGCTGTTAATTACCAAAGCCCTAGTCATTTTTAGACATTTAAATGTGAAAATACTACATATTATAGATTTTTCTTTTATTGCTCTGTCAGCGACAATGGCAGTATTACTGCCATTGTCGCTGACAGAGCATTCAGTATTCTATTACTGTGGCATTTATTACTTTTTTAATGCCTTCTTTCAGGGCAGTGAGATTAGGAACAAAGAACAGAAGAAGAAGTCAGGGTAAAAATAAAGAACAGATGTAAAGGAAGAAAGGGACACAATGATGACGAGGAGAGGAAACAACTGACAAACTGTACAAAACACGAGCAATTCATGGAGATGGAAGGATGCAAACACACACACACACACACACACACACACACCATCTGAGCACTCCCATTCTCCCATTGGTGCAAGTACCGCAATAACGTTCGTCATTCCCTGGAATTTGATGTCATAACTTGGCTCCTGATGATGAAGAAGGACGACAGTCACAAAAAGTGTTTGCTGTCTGTTTAAGTTCATGTTTACTCCTCTCTATTTGTTTGGAGAAAGTCAAAAAGTGAACAGGAACCAAATCAAAGATAGAATCCAAAAATATGTCTTTTTTTTTCTCCCTTGGAACAAATGATCCAATCTACAGTGTTACAGTGACTCGATACGACTAGTTTCACAGTTCCGAGTGATGTTCTATGTAAATAAACTCATCTGTGGAACACATATTAAGTAAAAGATGGGAATCACAATACGGACGGGTAGAGGAAGCAATAACAAAGTAGTTTTCTTTTTACTTCTACTATATAAGTCACCTCTGTTTAACCAGCAAGCTTGAAATCTAAATGATTCTAACAACACAAAACCAGTGGGATTCATAAACTTTAACCGCTCTGCAAATTTCTCCTTGACTTTGTAGCTAAAAGCTGACATGAGACTGTTAGAAAGAAATAAACCTCAAATGCTGCAGCAATAATCAATATTTATCAGCCACAATCATTAATCATGTATGACACGACATTCAACTCCAGTACAGCTGACCTCTCCATCTTCATATAAGAGCGACAATATGTCAAGATGTGAGTGTCACCAACAAAAAGGAACACGTGAGAAAACAAGAGGACACTGTAGGATCAACAATGTGTGGCATGGAACATAACATAACATCTGTAAACACATGTGATCCATGCTCCTACATTAGGCTGACTCTGAATGTATGCGTCTCCTGCACTTGTTTCTTCTTCTCTTGTGGACTGTGGTGAAGCAAGAAAATGAATTGGGGACAAACCCAAAGACCAAAAGAAAAGGAATAAAGAGAATGCAGATGAGACATCTGGTAAATCATTTAGCAGACAGGAACAGGTGGCTGTCTCTTTCCCCCACGTCAGCCACACTTGTACAGGGTAAAATATTTATTGGGCTGCCACAAAACGAGGCACTCATAATTTGGTTTCCACGCATGGTGGCACTCAGGCTCATTACAAGTAAATATTATGTGCCATATGCTTTCATTTTTACTGACTAATGTCCCAAAAACTAATGTGCTATTACCAAGAGAGGGCAGGAGATGAGAGAGGGAGGGGTTGGCTTTGTCAAGTCAGAGAAAGGGACTACAGAAGGCGGGACAAAGCAGAAAAGAAAATGGCAGCATTGGTAACCTGTCACCTCAACAGGATGCAGGTTTGTTTGGTGAAAAAGGTCAAAGCACACCTGATACAACCAAGATAAGCTCGTCTTACATGGGGATTGTTTTGTCATGACTACAGTTCCAAAGTTTAGAATGGTCTTCCACCATGTGGTGCAGTCAGATGGTTGTTTTCAGGTCAATATAAAGATGATCCTTTTCTTTGGTTCTAAGACAATGAAAGGATTCTACAAATCTATGGTTTGGTTCACTTTAATTTGGGGAGGAGGTGAAAGAAATGGCCAACAAAATCGCTAATTCATTAAATCAAATACAAATAGAATGGCAGCCATCGCATATTGGGAATTGTTTTCAGAATCCTAAATGTAGATCTTCACATTTGACACCAAAGATGCTAGAATTTGTGTCAGAAGATGTGGTTGAAAGGTCTTACAAGCCTGGAAGGTTGACCTGACACTGAGACTTCTTTTTTTTTGTCTCCTTTAATCCAAATCAATTTTGAGGAAAAGAAAGAGACTGAAAGAGAAATATTGGAATTGGCAGAGGAGCGATAAAAGCCGCAGAAAGCAGCAGAGCAGAAATCAAACGTGTCCACTCGTCTGATTCTGAAGGGAATTTGGACTTGATGCTCTCAGCTGAAGAGAATATGCAAACTAATTGACTCACTTTACATTCAAAGCAGCCACTGTACATGCTAATTAATTTAGTGACACTGCTCTGCTGGGCCTCATAGCCAGTGGGCAATGGCCGATTAATGGCTCCCACTGTAAAGGTGCCAACAGGACCTGCTCTAATGCAGAAATGACTTATTCTTACTGCTGTGTCATCAGGGACAGTTCCGACACGCCCTAAATACATCGACCAGGCTGGATAAGCTTCAGAATAAGATATGGCAATTAAATTTATTGCTCTTGGATTTTTATTTATTTTTTACTCATGACTGCACTTGAATTGTTTCCAGACTTTCTGCAGTGAAGCATTAAGAGGCTGTCTACAACGTCTCTAAAGAAGCATGGTGGATGTGTGCCTTAAAGAAATGAGCTAGAGTGGTATTTCAAGGATACATAGATCAGTAAATGGACAGACTGGTTTGTGACTCACAGTCAAGTCAGCTGAAGTATTTAAAGTTGGGACAAGCTCCGGGTCGCCAGTGCATTCAGTCTACCAGCTGTTTTGTGCTTGCTAAATCATGCATGCAAACTGGAAACAAAATGATTCAATCCCCATTGTATATTTGGTTTATTGGCAAATTAAACTATTTATCAGCTGCAACAGTTTAAATTGTTTAAACAGCACAAGAAAAGTCAGCTCCAGTAGCTCAGAACCATCCACTGTAGATAAGGCACAGACGTTTTGGATGCTGTTCTGAGGAGTGATGAAACAAAATGGTAACCTTTGGGGCCTATGGATCATCAGTATGTCTGGAGGAAGAGGAATGAAGCTGATGCTGAAATGAACACCTACAAACAGTGAAGCATGGCGGTGGATTGGTGATTGCATCCTCCGACACTGGAAACCCGCAGCATGTAGAGGGTTAGATGGTTTCCATCAAGTATCAGGGAATCCTAGAAGAAAACGAAGCTTGGGCATCATTGGACGTTCCTAAGGGACAATGACACAGACCTCAAGATACACGAAGGCTTGGTTTCAGAAGTCCTGGATCATGCTAGAGTGGCTGTGACAGTCACCTGACATGAATCCCATGGAGAATAGCTGCTTGGTTTTGAAGGTGGTTGCTGCAGGTAAACCCAGGAGTATTCCAGAACTGGAGGTCTTTGTTCATGAGGAATGGGATAAGATTCCTCAGGAACGCTGCCAGAAGCTGGTGTCTGGATATGCATCACATTTGCAGGAGGTCATAGCAGCTAAAAGATCTCTACAAATAAATAGAGACACTTATCATTAAGGGGTTGAATCATTTTGAGACTGCAGTAGTCAGTAATGTAAAATATGTTGTTTTGCACTATTTAAATTGTTGTTTGATTTGATGATTGCTAACAGCTGACAAATAGTATATTTTGCCAATGAACCTCCTATACAATGGGGTTTTTAATGGTTTTGCTTCCAACTATATGTGCAGAAACTGATTTTTGATTGTTGTGGATGTGAACATAAAACAATGCAGGAAGATGAGAGATTCTCTTTTTGTTCAGGAAAATAGACAATATCATGCTGGGGCTTTCTCATTTAGTGCGTTGACAGAAGGTAATTTGAGGAGAATCGCCATCCCCCTGGTTAGCAGAATGATCCAAACGCATCCCTTTTCTTAACCTGTGACCTGCTCTCTCCACCCACTTGTGGCAGAGTGTAAGGGGCAGGGGCATTGAGTCTATGGCCTCAACCATAGCTCTGACATATCAGCAGCCTAAATATGTAATTTAAAATATGTAACAGTGCCTTTTTCTCTCAGTCCTGCCCTTTTGTCTGTTTCATCTCAGATCTGTAATATTCTCAACAAAGTACTATGAATATGCATTTCTTTACTATATTGCATATATTGCAGCCTAAATACTCTATAGAGATGTGTCTTAATCATCCTGATCAAAGTGGCAAGTAGCAATTCGTAGTTGGAAAATACAAGAGGACCACATGCTGCTAATATTAATATTATTAATATCATATTAACATTTCCTATTAAAAAATAACAAATCACCAACTGAGCATAACTGACTATAATGCAGATCAAATTATTTAAAATAATGTAAATTTGTGCTACTTATGCAGATTATACTGTAATGACCAACCAGCCTCATAAATTAATATCATTTATTGTACTCTGTAAATACTCGTATTTTCCAGAGTGCTATTTGCTTCGGCATATTTATGTGTTTCCTGGGAAAACAGGCACACAGGGAGGTACAGTACATGTCATTGGTAATGATTGACATTTTTAGTAGTCAATAGTATTAGCGTTTAATATGGACTTTATGGCCCTGTCATGCAGGTAGATGTCCAGCCGACTCTGCCTGACTGGAAGCCCACAGTGAGCTGTATGCTTGTGAGGGGGGGGGGTGTCCCAACCTTGGCTTGAGAACAACTGGACTTGTTGAGAACAACTACCTGACTGTGACTCTGCATAAAGTTTATAAAATTGGCTCCACCTGAAGCATCTGCAGAACAGTGCTTAAACATTCATCTGTCAGTGGCATAGAATGGTCACACAGACACATTTTCAGAAGAACAAGTTCTGTTACTTTTGATACTTTAAGCATACTAGTATTTTGCTGATAGTACCACTGTACTTTGACATGATCGAAATACCTCAGCAAATAGTCAGCTGCATTACAATGCATTTGTTACCCAATACTGCCAGAATAAAGGAGCTCTTGTGTGTGGTACTATGGGAATGACTACATTTGTCAGCACCGGGAATCTAAAACACTACAACACTCATATGGCAATGACTGTATAAATGCTTTCCTTTCTTAGGAGCATTATTTGTGGTTAATATGTAGAGGGAGGAATATACTCGCTTAGTTATGCATGGAAAAATAATTCTGTATTTGGAGCTGCTTATCATCAGTGGAAGTCATCAATAAGTAGCCAAGACGCTCATCTGACTCACAGTTATATATCAATTATGGTAATCTGTGTCTGAGTGGGATATTTCTACTGTGAGTTGCATGCCAATGCTTTGTGATCTAAACAGGGATGGCACCAGAGAAAACATTTACAACTGAAAATTAATAACCTGTGGTGGTTAGACAATTTCAAGACGAGTCAAGTTTTATTCCTACCGTGCCAAATCACAGCAAAGTTATCTCAAAGCACTTTCCAAAGAAACCAGGTCTAGACTGGACTCTTCATGTACTGTATCATAATATATCATGTCTAATAATAAATATTTAATTATATATAATTATATGTAAGTAATCATTATATTATAATATGATATTATATTATATTATATTATATTATATTATAGTCATTATACCAGTTCAGTAAGAAGAGGTCAGGAAATGTAATTTGTAGACAAGAGACGACAGCAATAATAATACAAAAGTACCAAACAGAACAAATATATGTTATAATATAGAAGACCTTCCCTCCAAAGCAGTGACCATCACCAAAATAGAAAATCAACTATTATGGAGTTCTATATTTAAATTCTAATTAAACTGCTTTATCCATCTTAAGTCTATTGAATTAAACAACATACTTGCCAGCCAGCATTTGTAAAATGAAAAAAAATAAAAACCTGCCTTTAATTCAAGAAGATAATAGTTCATGTTTACTTTCCTTCTTTTTCATGTTCTGAGAGGGCGTGTTCCAGCATACCCTATAGCGAAACATGTCGCTGGACGACAGACCAATAGCAACCTACTTCACATCATTCTAGCTTCCTCCTTTGTTTGGACACCTGTGCAAGTTCACACTGTGATCTCTGACTTCAATCCAGCTAAAATCAAAATGCACACATGGCAACTCTCTGACCTTATTCAATCGATATCCATTAATGTATGCAACCCAAAGCAAGATAATCAGTCACAGCAACAAGTCTTTAACCTCTGATAAGATGAGGAGACCTATTTTCATTACTTCATGCACCTGTTCTGCCATTATAGAAAATAGAACTGTTAAATTATGCTCCATCTGGCTCCCCTACAGAGAGAGACATTTTATTCCCCTTCATCCATATACATTTTCTCACTGAGTCATCCACTGTTTGCCATTCGGTGAGTCTGTTATGTAGGAGGTATGACGTGATTAATGGCTTAAAATAATAGGTTCCATGTTGGTTAGTGATAAGGCGAACATGTGACAAGAATGGATTTTACAGTGTGCAATGAATATGACATTGAAAGTATTTTTTTTTTTTAAAAAAGAGTAACCATAATTGGATGAAAGTGTGGAACTGGGGTGGTTTTGTATTCCATCATACTGAATGGATCAGACTGAGATCAATCATAACATCATCCTGTAGTGAAGAAGACTTGAGACCAGAAGCTGAGGCCATAAACTCAACATAAGACGTTTACTGAGGAAATGAATCAAGTGACAAGTACAAACATTTTCTCTTAAGCTTACAAAACCAGTCCCCTCCTCCTGACCATTAGAACATTTCCCCTTATGATGTCATCAGGGACTACAGACTTTTTATGTATTTACCCCTCAGGTTTGATAATTGGAAATGGAATGAAATTGGTTCTTTTAGACTGGATATTTTTACTTCTTTTAAAACATTTTGGCAAGTGATTTTGTTCTTTGCTGTTGGCAGATAATTTTGCTTATGCGAAATAATATCCCCACCATTTAATCTGCTTTAATTACTTGTTTTTGAGAGCATACATTTTATGGTTCTGAAACTTTGTAGCTTCTCTGAGAGCTAAGAGCTCCCATAAAGAGAGAAATCTATATATACAGCCCTCTGCTATAAATTGTGACATATATATGTTTCTCCAACAAAATTAAAACATGCCCCCAAACTAAACCAATCAGTATGTTGATCAACCTGGTTTAATACACCCTAAGGCTTTCAAATCATGGGTCTGACCTGCACCTGAAGTTGGCTGAACTTAAACCTACCACTGCCTCACACTTTGCACGTAAAAGGGGCTGTTGCAAAAGTGCTACTAGTATGTACTGTTGACAGCATCTTAAAAAAACTAAAAACAAATAAAAAATTAAGAGGAAAAAGAGTATGGAGCTAACTCTCTTTTAGTGACCACAAGAAGCTCCCATACCCAACCTGTCCTCAGCTGGTCACCATTATTGAGCTGCTGTCACTTAATCAGACAAGGGTTAAGTACTGGAGCAGGAGAAGTATGGCCCCACACTGCACTATATGTGATTTAGTGCAGATGTACCTGATTTACACTGCCCTCAAGTTTTATATGCCCTCAAGTTCTATATTTCCCTCAGGTGGGAGCGGTACCTGCAAGATGAGAAAAATCTCATTTTAAACAGATCACAGTAGGCTGTAGAGAATCCCAGGAACATATATAAAGTGCAATGACTTAACAAAGGAATCATGATCCCAAAACAGGACAAACTACTGTGCAAATAGCAGCTCTTGAAGTTCTTATGTACTCAGGACACTTGATTGTGTTAGAATTACAATTAAAGAGTTTAGTCAAGACTCAAACATACAATGAAAGCAGAGTCACTGCTTGCATTGAGAAAATATGACAAACTGTTTCTCTCCAATACAGGTAAACTGTACTAAAGTGGGTTAAATACTTGTGTCATGCTTTAAACAGTCACAGTTTCATCACCATCTCACCAATTTACTTACTTATTACTGCATCCACTACGTTTGATGCTGAATTGCTGTTCAAATCTCCTACTGTTTGCTGTGCAAGACTATGAAGAAGTCAAACACTGAAATTCCAAGGACAGGAATGGTTTCAGGGGATTGTCCATTTGCCTGATGTGCAAGTGAAAGCTGACATCACAGTTATCACAAAAGATTTGGGATCTGGGTTTATTGTTTTTGACACACCTCGAGGTAAGCGTCAAAAAGATTAAATAAAAAAAATAGATATACTGTGCCTAAGAAGGGATGTGCTCACGTCTGTATGTTGAATATAGTGTGAGGCATATCCAAAGATGGCAATGCAGATTTTTGGGTTACAGCCATTTATCAGTCCAGTTAAATATATACTGAACAAAAATATAAACGCAACACTTTTGTTTTAGCTCCAATTTTTCATGAGTTGAAAGCAACAATCTAAGACTTTTTCTATGTACACAAAAGGCCTATTTCTCTCAAATTTTGTTCACAAACTTGTTTAAATCTGTGTTAGTGAGTACTTCTTATTTGCCGAGATAATCCATCCGCCTGACAGGTCTGGCATATCAAGATGCTGATTAGACAGCATGATTATTGCACAGGTGTGCCTTAGGCTGGTCACAATAAAAGGCCACTCTAAAATGTGCAGTTTTATCACACAGCACAATGCCACAGATGTCGCAAGTTTTGAGGGAGCTGCAATTGTCCTGCTGACTGCAGGAATGTCCACCAGAGCTGTTGCCCGTGAATTGAATGTTCATTTCTCTACCATAAGCCGTCTCCAAATTTGTTTCCGAGAATTTGGCAGTACATCCAACTGGCCTCACAACCGCAGACCACGTGTAACCACACCAGCCCAGGACCTCCACATCCGGCATCTTCACCTGCAAGATCGTCTGAGACCAGCCACCCGGACAGCTGATGCAACAATTGGTTTGCATAACCAAAGAATTTCTGTACAAACTGTCAGAAACCGTCTCAGGGAAGCTCATCTGCATGCTCGTCGTCCTCACCGGGGTCTTGACCTGACTGCAGTTTGTCATCGTAACCGACTTCAGTGGGCAAATGCTCACCTTCGATGACGTCTGGCACTTTGGAGAAGTGTTCTCTTCACGGATGAATCCCGGTTTTCACTGTACTGGGCAGATGGCAGACAGCGTGTATAGCATCATGTGGGTGAGCGGTTTGCTGATGTCAACGTTGTGAATAGAGTGGCCCATGGTGGCGGTGGGGTTATGGTATGGGCAGGCATATGCTACGGACAACCAACACAGGTGCATTTTATTGATGGCATTGTGAATGCACAGAGATACCGTGACGAGATCCTGAGGCCCATTGTTGTGCCATTCATCCACCACCATCACCTCATGTTGCAGCATGATAATGCACGGCCCCATGTTGCAAGGATCTGTACACAATTCCTGGAAGCTGAAAACATCCCAGTCCTTCCATGGCCTCCATACTCCCCGGACATGTCATGGATCGGCGTATAAGACAGCGTGTTCCAGTTCCTGCCAATATCCAGCAACTTCGCACAGCCATTGAAGAGGAGTGGACCAACATTCCACAGGCCACAATCAACAACCTGATCAACTCCATGCGAAGGAGATGTGTTGCACTGCGTGAGGCAAATGGTGGTCACACCAGATACTGACACTTCAGTGCCTATAAATGTCTCTTTTCAAGATAAAACTGCACATTTTAGAGTGGCCTTTTCTTGTGACCAGCCTAAGGCACACCTGTGCAATAATCATGCTGTCTAATCAGCATCTTGATATGCCACACCTGTCAGGTGGATGGATTATCTCGGCAAAGGAGAAGCGCTCACTAACACAGATTTAAACAAGTTTGCAAACAAAATATGAGAGAAATAAGCCTTTTGTGTACATAGAAAAAGTCTTAGATCTTTGCTTTCAACTCATGAAAAATTGGAGCTAAAACAAAAGTGTTGCATTTATATTTGTGTTCAATAGATTGAAATCACTAAGTACAATGACAAACCTGTTTTTTGGGGGGTTTTCATCACAATTTTTAATTGCTAATTTGCTTTGGGTTACATTCATTGTCAATGTTTATTGACAATGTTTATTATCCAGTAAGCAGACAGATTTACACTTGTTTTATACAGATGTATGGAGGTGGTTGTGGCCATTGCTTCATTGTTAACATCGTTTATACCACATTAGAGTTTTAAAGCACTTGTGTAATGTTTTCATATTGATTAAATACTGGGAAAGTAGACAAATAGTTTGAGGTCTGTTCTGGCCTTTGTGTCATAGTTAAACGTTTGATGCATCTTTCCCTGACCGTGACCATGCACACCAAACCACCATAATAATGACAATTTCCATCATGCTTTATTTGGCAGGGATGAAAAGCTGGGCACCACCTAAAATATAGACAAAAAGTATTATAATTTGCACTGACATGAGAGTGGCAGGCATTTTTAATATAAAATACAGATTGTGGTCATGGTGAAACTGGTTCCTACTGGTAGGAAATGGTTTGCAAACTGTGGTCGTCTGTCAGAATCATAACAGTGGTGCTGCAGTGCTTTTTTTTTTTATATTCGCACTTTTCTCACCTTAGCTTCACAGAGACAACAGACATTATAACACATTGAAGTGTTCACTATCATTTGTGATGCACTGTTTCAACAGTTATGAAATATTCTAATGTTCAAGTGTCTGATGGATGCTCTAGACTAGTTACATATACATACATGTATGTGTCAGGCATTTAAATGTATGTGCATGTTTGATGTGATGCATTTTTTCAATATGTCCTGACTTTACTAAACTCATACTGTTGAGGTTTGAGTTTTGTAGGTTCTATCTTTTCTGTTTCCTGTTTTGTTTTTTTTGAAAGTCTGTTTTCCATGTCATATGTTTTTGCTTTGCATTTCCTTTATTTTCTTATGATCTGTTTTACCCTTTTGGTTCTTCTCTGTGTTTTAGTCTTCTATGTTTTTAGTTCCAGTTTTAGTTTTATATCCTCCTCATGTTTTCTCTCTTAGTTGTCCCTCTTCATTTTCCCTCCACTGTGATTGTCTGATCATGTCCACCTGTCTCTGGTTGTCTCCTCCTCCCTGTGCCACCTGTTCCCCATCTCCTCTCGTTACCTGTGTATTTAGTCTGTGTGTTTCTTCCCTTCCTTGTCAGTTTGTCTGTTACAGCCTGTGTTACTCTGTCTTGCTCTGCCTTGTCCTGCTGATCCCTGTTTTGCACCATGTCTGTTCTGTGGTCCCTTTTTTGCCTCAGTTTTTGCTTCTTGTGTTTTGGATTTTGTGCCTTGGTTTCTGTTGCCTCCTGTTTTTCAGTTTTGCCTTTGTTGTGAGTTTTTGACCAGTATTAATTAAACCCCTGAACTGCACACTCTGCCACCTGTGTTGTCTGTGTTTGGGTCCTTTTTTTTAACCTCACCCCTAACACATGCAATTATATGATAACTTATCATACTGCTGTGAACTATTATAGTATGTTATGAGCCTTTGCAACAGTTGATTGCTAAGGTGTGTATGAGTATTATCTGTATTATTAATCCGTTTCTGTCAACCTCTACACTCCTGGCCAAAATAATCAAAAAAGTAACTTATTTTCATCATATTTTGTGCAATTACTGTTTGTTTTCTTGAATAGAGGTACAAAAATGTGTGCTATGTCTTTGTGTAAGCATGTTTGATATCTTTCTTTTTTGGGGGGGTGAAATTTAAGACAAAACTAGACTATTTCATATTTTTACCGTTCCTCATCAGTGATGTCTAACTAATCTAGAGTTAATCAGATTGTTTTATGCCCTTACTTAAAACCTAGTGTCACATTAGACTTGCATGCATATACAAAACACAGATAGTGTGTCTGTGTGTGCAGGATTTGAAGTGAATTAACTAGTCTTGACAGACTAGTTGATCAACACTGAGCCTTAGTCCTGACCTATAGGTGACAAAACATTACTCATCTCTGTGATCTGTGTATGACCACACTGTGACTGAAGAGTGAAGATTTTATTTTTATGTTTTCTAAATGTCTTCAGAAATGTCTAAATTTCACGAACCTGTTGAAGTCAGAATCACTCAGTGATGAGTCAAGTGCCTCTTTCTTTACCCAGGATTGGAGTGTACCTACAGTAGTGAGGTGGAAAATGAGGAGGAAGTCCAGGTACCCATATTATAGATGTGATGCACAGAGACGGTAAAAACAAACGAGTTGGTAGTCAGCGGAAAAAAAAAATCAAATTTAACATGGGGGTTCACAACATAAAGTAGTAATACTGTCAGGTGGTCGTGCTGTGATTCACCACCCAGTTTTCATTGTAGGAACATAAGTGGTGAGTGACAAACCACATTGTGAATTCTCTCGGACACCTTTACGACGGGATGTTAATCCTCTGACTGCAACACCTTAGAGTCTCCATTCTGTCCGGGGGCCGGAGCCCCAGGCTAACCTGTCAGCAGGTAATGGAGTCAGCAGAATGTGACTCATAGCTCTGGATCGCCTTTTGGTGATTCAGAGGTCATTATGGGAAAGTAGAGGATTGACATTTACACAGACATCAGACACGACTTTCAGGTTAATGCTCCCCTGTCTGCCTCTGTCTGTCTGGATGCGTTCACTTAAACAACCAGGAAGCACTTACATCTCCCTCATCCTCTGGAAGATGTTGTTTTATGGACCATGGATAAAAAAAGCAAACTATGACTTATCTAGAAAGATGTTGTTTTTTTAGGACATTTCGAAATCAAATTTGTGTGTTTGTCATTACATTTGCTTTTGCTCATGCCCTGTTGTGCTCATGGATACGCCCTCTGCCTCTTCATCTCTACAATGTCTACCTTGTACCCACATACACCCCTCACCCTGGTCCGCCTTGCTGTCTCTAACCCTTCATCTACACCCAGCACACTCCCTCTCACCCCAGCTGGTCTGTCTCCTCCATAACTTTGTGTGTCTCTTTCTTTTCTGTTCATGCAGCAACCCAAACCTCACCCTTCGACTCCAACCCACCCGCCTGTCTCACTCCAACACACCACCTTAGCCCAGCCCTCTCCTGGGGCCTAATTAATTTACTGAAATCTCAATCAGCCTTCCGCTCTATTACCATAACCCCGTAACTTGTGTGATGCTCTCTGCTGGGGGGCATTAGGATGATTATGTTCAGGATTGGATCCATCTCTGCTGCCGTGATGGTGTCGTCCCCTTCTTCTCATATAATGATGAAATGATGGTGTACACGCCCCCCGCTCAGGTCAGAACAAATTGAATCTTAACGCTGAAGTTCTGAGGCTTCAAAGTTCAATCAGAGCGAGCTGTGGGTGGGTGGTGAGTCTCTCGGGGAGGAGATGAACTCATCTGAAATCAGGATGGATAGATAGTAAATTGGAGATGAGGGAGAGAGATAAGCAGACGGAGGGACGGGGAAGAGTGGGAAGAGAGTGAGAAAGACAGAACTGTGTGGTGAGAGACAGAAAGACAGACAAAGGGAGAGACGGAGAGAACGACAGAGCTCTGGGACACTTGTTCATGGTTTATTCATACGTTGTGATATGTTCTCCTACATGCTTTCAACACATTCATGTAATGAGTCAGGTGAGCTGAGGAGAGAGTCAAGACCAATGTATGAACAAAAAAGACATGAAGACAGGAGCCATTAGATGAGGATAAAGATAAGTAGATTACCACTTATAAGAATGGGATGGATGGATGGATGGTATGGAGGCACACTTACATAAAAAGACTTACAGCATTAGTATAATTACCGATGCTTCACATTCTGACTGTGTCCAAATAATCCATCCTCTCAATAAGGTCTTAGTCTGAGTCATTATGATGAAATATATAATATAATCGTGTACACCATCACGTCTGTATATCTGAGTATATATGCTGATGAAGCTTGTGTGCTTCCATTATATAGAATGCAATATGAATACATTGGATGGGAGCTGTTTTCAGTGGTATAAAGGCTTCATTCCCATGATGTCTGCTGGCTGTGGTGAAACTTTGGGACAAAATTGCTGCAGGGTTTGAAATAACTGCTCTAAACCAGTGATTCCCAAACTTTTTTTTCTGGGGACCCACGTTTTTAAAATGACAAACCATTGCAACCCAAATCACAACAGACCTTTAACGTCTGCATCATCTTATTATCTTGAAATGGTAAAGCAGCCATTTCAAAGTGATAGGCTATACATTTAATTTACAACTACATTGTATGCTTATTGAAAATATATACTGTACATGCATTATATTTTACAGAGTATGTTTGATCCATAGTACAAACTCATGATATGGTTACTGATGGTTCAACATCTGCTGTGAAAAACATCTACGTTGTGTTTTTATGCTGAAGAATAAGATAAAGCATGACAAAGGTGGTGGAGTGACGTGACTGTGCATCTGATAGGGAAAAAAACAGTCATTTAGAATAATTTATATTGTTTCTATGTGAGAATAACATGTGTAAATTGTGTACAAGATTAAAAGAGAGAATGAAATCTGTTTGAGCAAATCACGCTCTAATAGATTTGGACTTCAAAAATCTACATGTTAGGACACAACTCTTAAACGAACTGAGCAGCTCTTTTGTGGTCTCACAGCCTAATGAGGATGAAAGGGAAGATTTCTAAGATATTCCAGCTCTCCGTTCCTTCGGCAATAAGATGGTCAGGGCACTGAGGGAATAATAATCTGACAGCTTCTGTAGAAAAACAGCCCAGGGTTGGGAGCTGTTGGTGTGTACGGCTACCATTAGTTTACTCTGACCATGGATTTGTTTGAATACTGTGACGGAATAATATTTTTTTCCTAGTTTTTTTTAATTTGCTTCTACTCTCATTTGACTTTTAAATAAAACATGGAAATACAAATCCATGCCCCTGTTTTATAGCTCTGCATACTTCATGAGCTCACGTTTCTCTTCTTAACCAGAGAAATAGGCTAAGGGGGAAAAAAAGGGAGTGCTCATGGGATTTGGAGAGGTTTTAAATTGAACTCTCCAGGGATGAGCAAGTACTCTATGTTCTGCATCTGATCAACCAACTAAATTGTCTTCATCCATATCCGTACTCTGGACCAACTCGAAGCTGAAGCAGGAAACATTGGCATCCTCAAGGATCTGAGTGACTTTGACAAGGGCCAAACTGTAACGACCTGACGACTGGGTCAGCACATCGCCAAATCTTCAGGTCTTATTGGGTGTTCCTGGTCTGCTGTGGTTAGTGCCGACCAAAAGATGTTTAAGGAAGTGAACTGGCGAGAGGGTCATGGGCGCTCAAGTCTCATCAATTACAGGGGAGCAAAAGCTACCCCATGTTGTACCATTAAAGCTACAGTAGCACAAATTGCTGAAAAAGTTCATGTTGGTTCTGATAGAAAGGTGTCAGAACACAGTGTAGCTTGCAGCATTTTGGGCTGCGTAAAGCTGCAAACCACCAGAGTGCCCACGCTGACCCCTGTCCACCACTGAAACCACCTACAATGGGCACCAGAGCATTAGAACTGGACCATGGAGTAACGGAAAAAAGGTGACGTGGTCTGACTCATCGCTTAACTGGGGAAGAGATGGTACCAGGATGCTCTATGAGAAGAAGGCAAGCCAGCGGAGGCAGTGTGATGCTTTGGGCAATGTTCTGGTGCCAGATACCACAGCACACCTTCAGAGGTCTTGTAGAGTCCATGCCTCATTGGGTCGGAGCTGTTTTTGTCATCAAGAGGGGGACGTACACAGAATTTGGCTGGTGGTTATAAGATTAGGGCTAGGTGTAAATCAAAAGCTTGAAATATTGTAGAAATGCTTGGTTAATTTGATTTTATAACAGCTGCAGGAATGAGGACAAATCTGAAACAGTACAGTGCTGCACCAAATTCTACTATGATGCCTTTTGTATTCCTCTGGTGACACTGGTATACATTGTGTGCACTTACTGACATGACATTATATCATTTTGGGATATTGAGGTTGACATAGTAAGCATTTTTTCTCTGCTGACATGCAAAATCTTGAGAGATTGTCATTGGTTTCAGTGTTTTTAATCACGCAGATGCAGGGAGGGTTAAACTTTTTTAACCACTGTAATGATATGACAGGCTCTCTCCTCTTGATGATAGCCCCCGGAGAGCCTCTCATAATGGCTTCATCACATTAGGGAGGTAAAAACCAATGGTCTCCACAACACAGAGCAATCTGATGGAGTGGACATAATGCATTAAGGACTCGGCCGCTACAGTATTTCCTGACTTTCCTCCATCGAGAGAATTACCTCTGCCAGCCAATGAGAGCTGAACTGAAGGAGGTTTTGTGTTGACACACTTTTTTTGTTTGTTTGTCCACGAGATCTTGAAAAGTCGTCGATGAATTTTGGTGTAATGATCTTGGGCCAATGACTTGATTACATTTTGAGGTGCTTATGGCTTCAGATTCCTCTATTTAGATGTTTGATGGATGGGTCTATTGTTTGATCGAAGCAAGTTAACATCTGAATTTCATAAGCATCTATTCTAAAACATTGTAACTAACACTGTAACACCCATCTAGGTGATTATGACACTTTAGAAACATGATTCTAAAGCTTTCAGATTATCTTATTACAGTTTTTATCTATTACAAGAGGCACACACAAATCATGTGAAAATTAAATAAAGCTTGTTTGTTTTGTTGTGGACTGTGTATACAGTACATCCATCCTGTTTAGAATGATATTTAAATTATATTTAAGGACGCATCATTTTCTTTACGTGATCTGGTTGGATTATTATATCCAAGTTTTATTTCAGGTAGAGAGAGAGAGAGAGAGAGAGATTGACAGCTGGGTGAGCTTCATTGACTTTTAACAAGGGAGAGAGTGTCACACTCAATTCATCAGTTTGTCTCTATAGAAACAGTTTATTTCAAGGTGACGTAAAGACGTGAGGACTTGTCTACGTTTTTTTCTGGGTTCTTCATCTCTCAACATGAAATGCATTAGCAGCTCTGAAAGTGACATCATCTGATTCTAACTTTCTACGCAGCTGGAAGCTGACATGATTCTCGGGACTCTGAACATATTTATTAGGTATTATTATACATGATGCATGTTGTCCCGTGACAATGGATTACTTAAACTGTAGTAATGACAACATCGGAACGATTTTTGAAAACTTCCTGGCCATCATCTCCATCTATCTGCAGACTGACAGCCTCTACCAGACACACGTACTATGATCCACCCCAGAGGTGAGACACCAGTGCTACTGGTTAAGTGTTATGTACTGTAGTACTCTGTGAGACTGCAGCTGGACCTTTATCCAGATTATGTGTCTGGGCCAATGTGTAATGGGCTGTTGTGACAGGTGTAGTGCAGAAAAAAGCCCAAATAAGCAACTACACTACAAGACCAAAACACTGCAACCTGCGATTCCAAAAAAATGTAAGCGACTTTACTGAACCCAAAAGTTGTTTTAATAAGCAAACATGGCAGCTGTGTCTCTTCATATCTTTTGTCATTTTTGGCTTTACAGCCCACAAGCTGTTGATTTCATTCCTACCTCTCATGTTAGCCTTGTTTCCAGCTACAATAGGCAGCTACCATGGAAACCCTGATATATCCACCTATCCAGCACCACACTGAAAAAATAGAGGCCTTCTGTCACAAAAAGAAAAATAATAGCAAGCAGCCGTTGAAAATGTTGATGCATTTACCAATTACCTTCTCTACATCTTGCCCTATAGGAATTAATTTAATTCAGTTAATAAATGATAACTTTGGATAGTGCAGTTTTGACCAAATGAGAGAAAATATAAATGCTGTTCACTCAAATTCTCAATCTGTAATGTCAAGAGCTGCCTGTCTTAAGATAACGAAGAACAGGGTGCTTTACAACAACAGAATAATACAAAATGTTATTTATGAAGTCAAGATAGGCTTTTGAAACTAGGGAATTTTCTAAAGCATCAGGTGACTCCTATGAAATAATTCAACATCACGTTACAATTTGAAGCTGCTGAGCAGGTTAATGAAATAGATTCCATCTGTACTCTGGATTAAAGGTAAAGGTTTTATGCGTAGCACGAATGTAATTCAGCAGAAGACGAAGGGCCCTTTCAAAGGGAGCGCAAGGAGAAATGGGGCGAAATTAAATTCCCTTAATCCAGATCAGACAGTGACGTCTGATCGTCTGATCAGAAGAGATGCTGGTCTTTCTGCATGGGATGAAAAAAGTGTTGCAGTAGACAGAAGTCAGTGACTCAGACATGTGGGAGCTCCCCCTCTCAGCCCTGCTGCATTAAGGTTAGTCATGCATAACATGTGAAGGGACTAGAGCCAAGGATTAATAATATTATGCTTTATGCTTTACTTGGACACAAAACGGTAAATGAGGCATAGCAGGTATATTGAAATGACTGCAGCACTTTTGGAACCGATTGCAGTGTCTTTACGTTGTCTTTGGCTCAGATTTCCACCACTTGCGACCTCTGCTTTGTCTGCAATGCAATCAAAAGTTACAAGGCATTTTGCTAATGCTTTTTGCTTTCTCCCCTTTTCTCTTGTGAGCACATAAAATAGAAAACAATTCCCTCAATACGTGAGGGAGCCGAGAGCCAAGTGTCATTTGTTTGACCTCCCTTTGAAGAGCCCGAATCTCTTAAGAGTTCCCTTTGTCAAACGTAAATGAAAAGACGATGCATGCAAAAGATACACATGATAGAGGACCTACTTGTTTCAAATGACCATCTGTGACTTTGTGGCTGAGGATAATGTAACTCAAATGATCTGCTGACTTTCAATCATCTTTTATTTCCCTTTAGATAACAAAACTAAAACCTGCGGGCAACATTGACTTACTTCTTTATTGACCCTTTCTTTATGTTGATGTTTTATGTGACATTTCCAATCAATAAATGGAGCTGTAGGTTTTTGAGCTTGCAGGAAGTGCTCTGAAGAGATTGGCAGCCTCTGAATTGGGTCATAACCCTGAACCCCCCCCATGGATATTATAGAATCAATCTGGGAAATAAAGGAATAAGGAACTAAAGGTACTCAGCAAGCCAAGTCCTTCACCTTTTTGTCCCTGTGGACTTCATGGCATAGTGCCGAGCTAAAATACTAAAGGGCAACGCTGAGGAAATGAGTTTTACCCTGGTATCACACTCTTAGCACAGTTTGTGCTTCTTTCTCCTAAAGCTTTTATTTAATCGGAGATGTTTGCTGAGCATGCGATGCCCTTCACTTTCACACCTTGGAGTTGCCCAGTGGCGACCAAGCACCATTTAGGCCTGTGCAGACGATTGTCATGACAGGACATGGCGTGTGTTCAGCCAGCCAAATGGTATTTTAGTTACAATTCTGTCCTTTCCTGGGCCTGTTTGATGACTCATTGTGAACCAGTAGCCTAATAGTGGAATTAAACTGGTTAAACTGGCACAAGGATATATTTATGTCCGGAACAAAAAAGAAAGAGAAAAAATAAATAAAAGGTTCAGATGAAAACATTTGTGGGATTCTGCTGTACAAACTGTTGTTCTAAATTAAGTAGAATGGTACTGTATGGGGACTCTAGTCTGTTTTAATATATATACATATACGCTAGCACTGTTGCCTCACATTAAGAAGGTCCTGGGTTCAAATCCACCTGAGGACTTCTCTGTGTGGAGTTTGCACGTTCTCCCTGTGTCTATGTGGGTTCCCTACCGGGTTCTCTGGCTTCCTCCCACCACCAAAAACATGCAGTAGAGGTGAACTGGTGACTCTAAATTGCCTGAATGGTTGTTTGTCTTTCTTTGTGTCGACGCTGTGATGAACTGGTGACTTGTCCAGTCAATTTGGCCTCGTATATGCTATATAGAACTAGAATGGGTCTTTTTTAGCTCTCCTGGCCCCATGCCTCCCCATCACAAGTTTTGTGGAAAAACGCTCAGTACTTTTTGCCTAATTAGGAAAAAAGCAGAAAAATCTCTATCCAGCAATGTTAGTAAAAGCTATAAACGCTTCCTAGATCTGCCCTTTAATCCAGATCTGCACCAAAAACGTATCCCTGTAAGGTTTGTACATCTACTTTTAGTGTGAACCTGCTGAAAAACAACCGACTCACTGAAAACATAGCAAGGTAAATATAGTGGAGTGATGATGTCAAACAGAGTGACATCACATTTTTTATGTGTGTTGTGTTCTATCCTTCTCTCTTCCATTTTCAGCAAGGCGGCCTGGTAAGAAACCTTCTCATATTATAGCTAAACATAACCCTGAAATATGGTTCTGACAACATTAGAGGCTAGAAATGGGCTATTATCACATTATTGACTCGTATTTGATCCGCACTGCTGATTTTTACAGTTTGATCTGAAACACGAGCCTTTATTTCAAAGTAGGCCACAAAATGATGGACAACTCACCGTAAGCTTTCTGTCAGGTCTGAAATAGAGAATATAAGGATGCAGTTGCAGACACTGAAGGATTTAATAATAATATAGCTTATGGTGCTAAGAAGGAACTGAGGCAGGCAAACCAAAACAGACAAAGAAAAGAGAGAAAACAGGAGTCCTGGGATGTTTAGACAGAAGGTTGCAAAGACCAGCTGACAAAGGATGAGAGGAACATGCAAGGAAAGGCTAATAAGGCACAGATGAAACAAATTAACA
This sequence comes from Chaunax sp. Z400, assembly GCA_037577475.1. Taxonomy (NCBI): domain Eukaryota; kingdom Metazoa; phylum Chordata; class Actinopteri; order Lophiiformes; family Chaunacidae; genus Chaunax; species Chaunax sp. Z400. The sequence goes on along the minus strand of CM075189.1, from coordinate 32,741,592 downwards.
ATCATAAAGCAGGGTAAAAACAACAGGAAGTGATATAGGTAAATTAACTTTCATAAACCATGAACCACGAAACAGTCGCTAAACAGTTTATATGACAGCATTTTGGTTAATATTTAATCAGCACTGCCACATTCTACAGTTTTATCTGCGTTTGGTGAGCAGTTTTAGATGATAGTGCTCTGATATCTAGAATGTTATACTTTGTTGACTCTTCACTCGACTAGAAGTTACATGGCATCAGATTGCAAAAAATAGAGCTTGGAAAAAGAAAAAAAAACAGCAAAAGACTGTAAAAAGAGGCTGAGCAGGCTCCTCACTGCATCGCTCCACAAATAGTTAACAAATAAACATCTGGCCCATCATCCTACACCAATTACAGCAGGCTTCCCAGCAGACTTTACAGGAAAAAATGACATTTTGTGGTAAAGTAAAAAAAAAAATATGGCCTTCATCTTCCTGAGTCTCTCTGTCATTTCTCAACATTTATGGTCTCACAATGGTATCAGACGAGATATCAGAATTTAGTATTATAAGTTCAGTCCTTGCTACATAAGACTATTTTCCAATCTTTCAACAAGTTAAGTTAGGTTTAGGCAAATCAACTATTTTGTCATTTGGGTTATTTGGAAAAGATCATCTGGTTAAAAAAAGTTCTTAGTCTTTAGAACAATCCAACCTGAATTCCTCCCTTTGAGGATCTACTCTTCATATAAACAAGAAGCTATACAACCAGCTGTGTAACACTATTTGATATTTCTACTGGAGGTTAAACTGCTCCACAACACAGGAAGATTAGACATGTGACAATTAAACAGATGTTGAATAAACTGCATTATTTTCTGGTTCTGTTATTCTTGTCTAACTAGTGTTCTATTTTGCAATGTTGAAAATATTATTGTATTATAAGTCAAACAAATTACACAATATGATGCTGCATGAAGCTAGAATAGCATTGAAACATTATTACAGTAATGATTAATACCGTATTAGTGTTATTGGTAGAATTCCTTCCAAACCCCCAAATCAACCCCGTAAATATCTATTTAGATTATTTATCTATTACTTTCCATCTATTTTGACCACCATCTGTCAAGTTATTTAAAAGACAGTAAATTGTTGTTTTTTATCCACACTGATATACTAATGTAACATATAAATGTAAAGGCCCTGTTTCCAAAAGGATGGACCACTTAAAACTTTAAATCATTTAAAAATATGCTCATAACAAATGACCGTAGGACATAAATGGGTATTATAAACCCGCCCCTCAGTCTGTTAGCTGGCCTCTGCAGTGCAGTGCTGGCTGTGTGGCAGTATGCACACTGCCCTCTCTCTGACTTGTCTCTATTAAATGGATGGTGCTTTTGGCAGCAGAGCCTGTGTAGCTTGTTTGCCCGGGGTATAAATGATGTCTGGTCCCCCCCCCACCCCAGCAGGCTGCAGACACTACAGGCAGCTCATTACAGGAGAAAATCCACCTCGGCACCACAACGACACGTCAGCTCTTTCTATGATCCAACAACAGGAGCTGGAGCTGTATGTACTCCAGATGAAAGATGGGCAGCGTCTCCGTCAGCACGGAGGGTGATTTGTGAATCAGATAAAATCAGTGCGGTCGTCTTTGGGTCTATTCTGACTTATGTCTTGCACATAGACATAACTGTAAGCACTGTACTTACATTTTCTAACTCATCCTAGCAATTAGAGTTCCCATCCATCCACCCATTGTCTATAACTGCTTATCCTTTGCAGAGTCATGGGGGGGCTGGAGCCTATCGCAGCTGGCATTGGGCAAGAGGCACGGTACAACATGGACACGTCATCAGTTCATCACAAGGCCGACACAAAGAGACAGACAAGCATCCATTCACAGCCACACCCACAGGAAATGCAGTGTCACCAATTCAACTTGAATATATTTCACATTTTTGGACTCTAGGAAGAAGCTGGACCACCCAGAGAGAACCTTTGAGCCACGATGCCACTGTTAGAACCCCCTGTTAAGTTGAACCTTTACCCCAAAAAAGAGGACAAACATAGAACAAGAGTCAGGGTTAGCCAAAAAGGAAATGCTTAAAACTCGAATGAAACATGAAATAAACAACTAACGTAGATAGTCTAAACCAAACAACCTAAAGAACAAAACAAACGGGGCTTCCATCTAAGCCTTCCATCAGTGCACAGGACAAATGGGATATGATGAAAGCAGCCTCTAACCAATAGGGAGGAGGATGTAACAACACCCATAATTAGAGTGCATTAAAGACAATGATGGGCCGGTACTTGATCAGGAGATAAATGGTTAGGATGAGTTAGCATTGCACACCTGTTTGATTTCATTCCCAGACTCTCATCACTAATTGATTCAGACTGTAATAGATTTCATCCAACTTAGTCAGGTCAGTCGAGGCTCTTAGATGAAACCAATAATCAGCCCAACGATCCTGCACTGAGTGTCACTGCCTTAACAGGCAGCCTCACATTAATAGACATCAGTCCTGCCTGCTGGGGAAACTATCCTTCTACTTTACCAGATAATTTAGCCAATATACCAAAACATTAAAGGGGATTTCCACCTCAGGCTGTAACAGTGTGCCGGCTGCTCGCCTAGACAGAAGTAGAATAAATCAAATCAACTTCCTCTTAGATATTTTCTGTGAAATTACCACACGAAACAAAGAGTCATCCCAGACGAAGAGCCAACAGATGTAAGCTGAGCTCTGCGGTGGCATCGCTGCAGTAACAATAACTGCTTTGAGCTCAGCTCAACCCCATTCATATCCTTCAATGCCTCCTTGAGCATGAAAGAGAATGAACGCCCTATTGTTGTTGGTGGAGGAAATTCAATTTGCCCGTCTCTTTTCCTGCTGAGGGTTTTAGATAGCAATCAGGCAGGGGAGGCTTCATCATGGTGCATAACCACAGGTTTTGAGAGCGAGGGTTTAACATATGGTTAAGTGATCCATTTAAATGTTTGAAAAATAATGTTAGTCATTTAAAGTTACTGTAGTTGATATGCGGTGATTTTCAAAGACGAGCCTTTCATTTTTCACTGTGCCAATAAATCCCATTAAAAGACCAAAACAATGGATGTGTGTATTCACAGCCTGATATATTTTATTCCTCTCTTACTGCTGTCCTCTATAGAGCTCATAGCTGTCCAAATACTATAAAACATATTACATTTACACTCATTCCCATGACTCTGCCTGCTGTACCAGCTCCTCACTAGAGCAACAAGTCTGGATTAATGTCCTCCTAAGAATAGCCCACAAGTGCATCATTTCCTCCTGAGTAAGAGCTTTAGCTATAAACTATGGTGTCCTTTTATTTTAGGAAATGACTGAACCTTTTTAAAAACACAATAAAAACACAGTGCAACACAAAGTATTAAGAGACTGACTAAGACGTTGTTGGTTCATGAGATTTGTTGACACACAGGGTGTGTTGAGCTCAGTCGGTAGAGTCTGCCCCGTGTACTGAGGCTGAAAGTCCTCTAGTGGCGGCTGCAGCTTCTATTTTACCTGTGGCCCTTTGCCACATGTCTTCTGCCTCACTCTGTCCCATATTTCCTGTAGTTTCTCTAAGCTGTTCTTCCACAATAAAGGCTGAAAAATGTCCCCAAAAAAAGACTTGTTGACACATAAAAATAGACAAAAATATCATCTTTCTAACTCAAGCTTCTCTTTTTCAAAGACAGGCCCTCTTTTTTCTCCATTCTGAAAAGATGCTGACTAAATACAGAAGACGCATCTCCTGGTAATTTACTGTTGCCGGCCATAAAACGGTGCCTCCTTGGCCGGCGTAGGGAGCAGGAAGGCGGTTGGCAAAGGGAGGCCAGACAGGGATTAAAGTGTTGGGACACTGAACAGATGCAATGTGGCTAATATAATACTGAAATATTGGCTGGGGAGGCCAATAAAATACTGAGATGTTGGCTGGCAAGGTTAATATGATTGCAAAAGTATTGGGAGGGTTGGCTACTATGAATGGTGCTGAAATATTAGCACTGACGGCAGCGACAGGGACTGCTGCACAGTGTGAAACTCTAGCCAGGCGATATCTTTGTTTTCCCGGCCGTCCTCTTCCTTCACTATAGGGTTATGTCTGAGCATTTAATGTTAATTTCATGCACCTGGCTCAATGGATAGATGGCCGGTTGAGGAGACAGTTGGATGGGACTGAGATGTGGCGGTGGCCGACTCTCAAGCCTTTTAAGTGCTGTTTTATGTCTAATAGTAAAGTCGGACATGTTTGAGCCTTGCACAGGCAGCACTCCACTTGACTTTACTACACTTATTGTCCTTATTGTCATTATCATATTATCATTATTACCATGTACCACCTTCATTGTTATTATTCCTACTTTTTGTTTATTTTGTTATTGTTTTGTTCTTTTTCGTTTATCCTAGTTCAATGTCATTCATCCAATAGATGTTGCCACAGACTGACACACACATACACAACCTTTTGCTGACTGCCTTGTACATGGCTTTTTTATGTTAGTGTTGTTTTTTTCTCTTTGTGTATGTAGTTAATGTTCCATCTGTTATCTTGCATTAAAAAAAAATTATTTGTCAGACATGACTGACTGGCAGCCACTGATCTGACTGACTTGACCGACTGACTGAACAATGGTACTGTGAGTACCCAAGTGTATATGTTGTAAATAGTTATCATTGAACTGCAAATACAGAGGCTGTTCCTTCAAGCCTTTTTACCTCCGGCAAGGAGGTTATTTGATTGGTTCAGTTTGTTTGTTTTTCTGTTTGTTTGTTCGTTAGCAGGATTACGCAAAAACGAATGGACAGATTTGGATGAAAAGTTTCACCAAAGATGGATCCGAGAGGTGATAAAATGTTAGTGATGATCCGATGACAGATGGGACTGGTACTGCTGGAATAAAGGTCTGTGTCCACCAAAGCATTTTTTTGGCAGATGAAAATGCCAGGTGCTCTCCTGAAAACACCCAGCTGAGACGCTTTGGTTGCTATGATACGGAATATCTGCAGAATTAATTTGTGTTGCAAGTACCTAATTTTATCAACAAATCCTGAGTGTAAATAATGGCAGCACAATGTAGAGGACGTGCTCTGGCCCTGGTTCTGGATGAAGGGAAGGTTGAAGGAAGTAGGGAAAGGATGGACCCGCAGGTCTATGTAGGTCCCGCTTCTCTGCTGTGATTGGATGGCTGGGTAAAAAGTGACGGTGACAAGTGCAGCGTTTCACCTAAAGTTGAACATTTTTCAACTCTTGGCGACCACAAAAAAAACACCAAACGTGCAGAAAGGACACTCAGCGCCTCGTCACGCTGCTGCCGTTTGTAGCGTAGTGTAAATATGCAGCGCTCCCATTACAAATAATTAAACAGGAAAAAATGCTTTGGTGGACACATGCCCTAACAATTATGTCGAGGATTGTGAGGCCTTGGCAGAGGTTTGCGCTCTTGCTTCCTGCTTTGATTTAGTTATGCCGACCCAGAGAAAACCTCTGAGTTGGATTTCATTTGGTTATTTTGAACAGGACCATTGGAAGGTCATGGATAGCATGAATAAGTGTGGATTTATGAATGAACTCTGCACAGGTGGGAGGTGATGTCATTCAGACAGGTGATCGCTACAAGTTGCCAAGTCAGCTGCAGTGGACTCCACGATGATTTCACATTAGTAAGCAGTGCACTGATGTACTGTCATCTAATGCGGACTCTCCCCAACCTCCTCTTTGCATTGAAACAGCTGCCTCATTTTTTTAATTTAATGCACATCAGGGATTTCCAACATAAACATGGACTCACCCTGACGGAGAGCTGTTGTTTTTTGCAGCCCTCAGCTGTGTTTGGTAAGGTAACTGCCTGTGTCACCTTTCTACAATAAACAGACGAGGTGATGGGGTTAAAAGAGAGAGGGGGGGGAGGCAGACGAGGAGAGAGACAATGACAGAGCCGTAAAGTGTGAGCCTCCAGCCCTGCACGATGTGCTCAATTCTAACTGCCTGACTTGGTTCTCTGCCAGAGGCTTATTCAGAACCAAGGACAGCTCCCCTAGCCTCTGATCATGCTCACTGGGGAGAGACACATTTAGATAAAGTCTCTCTCTCTCTCCCTTTTCATCGTTCCCAGTTTTCTTTTCTCTAAAACTCGTCCGTCTCATCGGGGAGGCCGCATTTAGCCGGCTCTCTTTTTTTTTATCTGTCTCTCTCCTCAAACTCTCCGAGGAATGTCAAATTTATAGTCAACTCGCCCCCTTTCCCCCCTGCTCTCTCTGAGCTCCGTCTCCCCTTAGTTCCTCACCAGCGAGGCTACATTTAGAATCTGCACCATGGGAGACACCGTGGCCTTTACCTCCTATTCAATTAAGCTCTGCCTGAAACACACACACACACACACACACGGAGATAAAATCACAGCCGACTGGTGTCTGAGGAATGATGGCAGAGAGATACGAGAACACACACTTGCATACACATTAGTGCAACAGCAGCGAGCGATCGGCGGCTAATTTTCAGATGGCAAATCCCTGCAGTAATTTTGGACTAACTTAACTTTTATTTAATTATTTATTCTTGTGTTCTCGGAGCATTGTGTTCCCCTACTGAGCCTGGTGTATTTATTTAACACACACAGACTTCACACTTCGTTCCACTGCTGTTCCAGGCCTGAACTCATCAAGAGACAGATCTGGCACAAGCCAATTGTTGGGGCTAGATAAAAAAGAAAACAGTGTGTTTTCATAACTGCACTGACAGAAAAGGTTAGAAGATAATGAAAAGTGGAAATCATTTTTCATAGATAGCAACAAAGCAGTTGTTATGAGAATAGAGTCATTACTTTAAATTGTCCCGTTACACAAGCATAGTGGTCTCTGTACTGATGGTGACAACTCAAATAACACATGATGTCACATGATGCTACACCATCTGAATAGTGAATGAATTAAAATGACACAAAATGATGCTAAAATTGATTCTTTTATTGTTAAATTGATCTGTCCCTGAAACCCTCAAATTGTTCAAATAAAACAGCCTGAGAAGAATAACACTGATCACACCTAATGTCCAAACTATGGAGGGACTTAAATCGATATTACTTCTCTTATTGGTTTTAAAGATAGAATATGTGACATCCCTGCCACATTTCCAACCGTTTTTATAAATATTTTGTTGAGTTGTGTTCTTGCATTATCCAAAATATTTGCATCTATCCTTCCATTTTCTGTAGCCACGTATCCTGCGCAGGGTTACGGGGCAGAGGGGCAGCACCGTACTGGACTGAACTGTCCCCAAACTGCCCTGGAGTGTGAGGAGGGGTTCGACAAGCACGACTAAACATAATCTGAATGGAAAATTAAAACATCACCTCATCTGTGAACATTTCTGCCTGAGACGTGAGTCCGATTTTCTTCATCGAGTGGAAGAAATTACAGGGATCACGGGTTTTCAGGCAAACCTACATAGATATACAATATTTTATGTATTAAATATCATACATTTAATGGTTTTCCCAGGTTGGCGTAGAAGAACTTTCCTGATCTGAACCAGACCACAACCCCATACACCAACAATGGGATGAACTGGAACAGTAGCTGTGAGTCAGGCCTTATCAGCCATCATTGGACCCTGATTTCACGGATTTTTCACCTTTTTGCTGAAAGCAAGACTGCAGCAAGATTTCGATGAAATCAGATGTCATGACTCCAAATCATCCTGACAGAGACCCACAACCCAGAGTGTTTCTCTTTGTTTATATTTATATTCATGTAAATTATTTCAAGTGAAGGTCTGAATGGTGTTCCAGACATGGGTCTTAAAGATATCTAGTAGTAGTAGTCCAAATACTTTTGGACATATATTGTATAATGCAGACATGATATAAGTGCATTCCATCGTGTTATTGAAAATCTCTATTCAGTTTTATTGTGGTATGCAGGTCGTGATGATACAGGTTACTAATACTGGTTTCCACAGAGCCCAGTGTGTAATGCTGCCTTTGTATACCCCGATCATCAAGCTAAGGTGTTTGAAATGTTTGGTGAAACTCTCCTGCATTCAAGGGTTGATATTCCATAAAAGTGGATGCACTGAATGAGCAGCAGACAGACTTGTCCCAGTTTGAGGTACGTTGTACTAATATGGGTTTCTTTATGCCTAAAATAAGTAAAGCTGCACATTCTGGACCCAAGCAGAGGGATGACTCAGAGATTGGTTGCAGGTAAAAGTCTTTTTTTTTTGTACAAGGCTCAGCTGGAGATGTGGTAGAAAACAACAAAAGACTACTGCCGACAAGAAGGGAACTGAAGTTATATTTCAGGAAATGAAAACAGGCATTGATGAGAGGAAACTTTCTTTTGGTCATCAGCTCAAAGGTAGACAACAGCATGTACAACAGGCCATTTCTGCATCGCTGACAGCTGCTGGATCAGCGCTCTGGACAGCGGCCATGAGAAAAAGCTCCATTAAAAGCCTGACATGAAAAGCCTTCATCAGGTGAATGTTATAGCAATCTGTTTATAGGAAGTGGACTACAATGCAGCCCCAATCCTGAGGATGGATCACAGAGACACAGCAACTCAGGGTTGAAGAAGCTTCTATAAATGATTCTTCTCCTTTAAAACTTTTATTATAAAGGAGAGTGATGATGAGGAGATGATACACACCACTGCAGGATATTCTGTGACATGTAATTAGAGAAAGTATGTATCATGTATGTCCATGATACAATATATCTTATTGTAGGGGGGGAGATTATCTTTTCTCCCTCTTAAAACTGCTTTGTGTTTCTGTTCAACTGGAAAGTTAATTGTTGGCGATATTTTGAAACGTCAGAAAAAATAAAATGTGGATTGGTGGGGCGCTTTCACGAGTTAAATGGATGAATGAGCAGGTGTAATGAATTGAAACAGCATCATAACAAAACCATTAAGTGGTAATAGAAGTATCAAGAAGTGATTGATTCTACTTGTTCACAGACATCAGCTGACGATGGAGAAAAAGCCAACATTCTCATGCACCAGCTGTAATGGTTACAGAAGCAGGAGTCAGGCTTTTTGTACTGAGGCTGCAGAGCCTCAGTCTTTTCATTGAACACACACACATTTCACCGGAAACACCATTACATCATGATTTATTCAATAAATGTGTTCCAGGAACAAAAAGCCTTTTAAACAAAGGCTTGTGATCCCATTTAGTTTAATTTAACGGAATATCTTTTACTGGATTTCAATTCCATCCACCCCATTCCAACATAATACATCATGATTTGCATAAAAAGCTAATTTACGCACAGTTTGGGTTGCAATTCTTTCTTTCTATTACTTGGCTATTCAAATGCCATTGCAGCACACAAACCACTTACACACACCCACTGTAATCTGCATAGGAAAACTTTCATTAACATTTGAGCATAAACACACACAAGACAGGGAATCATCATCAACAATAATCCATGTACATCCTATAGAGGGATACTGACACTGTAGATGTTGACATTCTGACAGTAGTTTGATATTTAGTGTGCTACTACTACTGCATACTTCCTTATGTACTACTTGATATTTATTGTGGTGTATGAATGGACAAACCATAGCAGAGGAATAAACTTATTGGAGGCTTAAGTAGCCAATCATCAGCTGTGTTTAACTGCATCTGGGGCATAAAAATGCTGATTCCGTACTTAAACAGTGAGAAAGCCATTAAAGCACATGTTAAACAAGTCAGCGTGATTCAAAGCCTGCAGGTTGTATTGTTAAAATGAGCACACCGTCAGCTTCAGAAGAAGATACTGAACATGTAGATGTATCACTTGTATGGATAATATTACAAATGTTAACATTAGAGTGAGACAGAATATTGGTACCCGTTGCTTTTAGTTTCCCAGAGCCATGAATGTGCAGCTTAACATGTTGGTAAAGGGGACGGTAGCTCACAGAAAAGCATAAAGAGGAATGATAATCAGTTTGCATATGTGCTTTACACATTAGGCAAGCAGAAGAGAAATATATATCATATCACAAGTTCTGTTGTCCATGAATGGTGTCAGCTAATATTACAGTGAAATCAACTCTTTTCACAATACAGATCCTTTCACATCAAGAACTAAGATCAAACATTGAACATGACAGTATCCTGTTAATGCCAATGATGTTTTTTGTTTCCATATATTTAAGAAAGAGGTTAAAGAAGAAGGATTCTTTTGCTACATGTTTTAATTTCCTCACAAAAGCTGCTCACTATATGTGAAAGTATGTAAGCTCAACCTTTACAAAGAATACAGCCAGCCAGAGTCTCCAAGGTCCTTAATCCTCTTTCCTCTTCAGGGTGTGTGTGTGTGAGGGAGAGAGAATTTGTTTATATGTGCTGGACACACATTTTTTAAGAAAATTCCGCTTGTTGTTATGGTGCAGTGCTGCTCAAATGTAGTCCTGCAGGTTGATGTTGAAGCTGCACGTCATGTAAATCTAATCTGACTGGGTCTCCTCCTTCTGAATTCAGGTGAAATTAAACGCTGCGTCGTGACAAGCAGGTCCAACAGTCAATGCTAAACTCCGACAGCCAATTAAATCCAGCCAGTATGTGAAAACTTTGCAATGCAGGCGGATCCGCTGTGCTGTACGTCTGATGATTGAGTGGAGAGCTTTTGTTTTATTTATTCCAAGGTCACCTGGGACTCAGGGAATATCCCTACCTCTGGAAACATCGCTAAGGCACCCTCCAAGGTTCCAAGGCTTGATTCATTTATGCCATTAATACAACCTGGCTGCTGGCAGCAGGATGAGCTGAGGGGGTAAATCTCTCTAACAAGCTACACTGCATTATACACATGCACACACACATGCACACACATTTATGTCAGTCAATTGGTGGTTGTGTCTCCAGAAAAGCCTGCCATTAAATAAAGTGGCATTCAAGTGCTCTAATGCAGCACCTACCTCGAATGGGAGGGGTGGAGAGATCAGTAGAGAGAGAGAGAGAGATGACATAATGGTAGAGAGCATACAAATGACTGGTGAGAGAGAAAGAGAGAGAGATAAGATGAGGAGGAGATAGACATTGTCTCGCTGCTCAGGTGTGTGTGTGTGTGTGTGTGTGTGTGTGTGTGTGTGTGTGTGTGTGTGTGTGTGTGTGTGTGTGTGTGTGTGTGTGTGTGTGTGTGTGTGTGTGTGTGTGTGTGTGTGTGTGTGTGTGTGTGTGTGTGTGTGTGTGTGTGTGTGTGTGTGTGTGTGTGTCCCACTCCCTGACTCAATGTGGACCTCATTATTCATATGCCGAGTCGTTTGGCACTGTGATACTGATTGCTTCTCTCACACAGACACACACATACAGTACAGCATACATTCCGCATTCAAACCCAGGCATGTATGCAGTGTGGAAGCCGAGCACACACAGACCCGTTGATGCAGGTGCTAACTCACAGAGCGCCATTAGTGCTGTGATTCATTCACGCTCACAGTCGGGGTGTGGATGTGGGTAAGAGCAGAAACGCACAGATGTAAACACCCACAAACACAATGCGCGAGAGACCAAACAATACAGTCAATATTCTCTTACTGTCAGGTCAAGGAATACTCAATGTAACCTTGTATGTGCTGAGATAAACAACTGCTGTACAGTATATTCCTGCTTGCATTCACTGTCAAACTGTTTGCTGTAAACTTACAGTAATCAACAGGCAGCAGCTTCACCTGCTGTGTCGTATTTTTAACCGTTTCCTGCTGTATTTTATAATTACAGTACATCAATAGGAATAATGGATGAAGCAAAACTTCCTGCAGCTAAATAGCCCAAAAACAGAGGCTATATTAGTTGGCACACCCCACCAAGTCCAGTCGTCCCCCATCACCCACATCACCTTCTCTGGCCAAAACATACCCCTGTCATCCTCAGTTACCAACCTTTGTGTAAGATTCGACCCTCACCTTACATTCGACACTCACATCAAACAACTGTGCAAAACCTCCTTCTTCCACCTCAAAAATATTCAAAAAACTCCGTCCCACATTCTCCTTGTCAGATGCAGAGAAGCTCGTCCATGCCTTTGTCTCCTCAAGGTTGGACTACTGCAACGCTCTCCTCCTCGGGACTCCTAGCGGGAGCCTTCAGAAGCTCCAATACATCCAAAACAGTGCCATTAGGATCCTGGTGAGGGTGCGTAAATACAATCACATTACACCCATACTCCACTCACTCCACTGGCTTCCTGTTCCTTTCAGGATCCAATAAAATAAATTCTGCTGCTCACTCATCAGAGCATTCATGGACTTGCACCTCCCTACCTTAAGGACTACTTACATTTCAAACCTCCACACGCAACCTCCGGTCCAGTGACAGGTACCTCCTCCACCCCTCCAGGACCAAGCTCCGCACCATGGGGGATCGGGTGTTCTGCTCAGCCGCTCCTCGCCTGTGGAACTCCTTCCCAGACCACCTGAGGGATCCACAGGCCACTGACTGCTTCAAGAAAGGCCTAAAAACCTTTCTTTTTAACAAAGCCTTTTAATCTTGTTTTATGCTTTCATTTCTTAAACATTTTTATGTATAAGCACTCTGAGATTGTTTTTAACAATGAAAAGTGCTTCTTTGTACAAATCAAATTTATAATCATTATAATAAATATGCTGTTCATTATTGTATTCTTGTGAATTTACCATAGAACGCTGGTAATCATATTAATCATTAATCATAATAAAATATTGTTGCTGCAATACAACAACAACTAATAATAATTTATAATAATAAAATAATCACAGTATAATAAAATCAATTTAAAAATATGACAATTAAACTTGACAAAGGGACAATTGATGCTGCTGTTCCTTTTTAAATGTTTATTAATATTGAAACAACAGAGTAGTGCAACATAAATAATACTAAACCTGAGTCAACCTGCCTGTTTACTTTTCTTTGGTTCATTCTTTTACAAGACATTTTTTTAAGGTGCATACAATATTCGGTAAGTCATTGTGAAGGAACATCACACTGAATGTTTTTTTTTTTATTATCCTGTGGCAGAGTGTATTATTGTTTCAGTGAGTGAGTGTGTGTCCCTCCTGAGTCACATGATTATTGGTCAGATCATCAGATTCACGACAGTCTGAAAGGTCAGTGTGTTTCTCTGAGGTCGACTGTCTCTCTGGAGGAGATATTAAGGCTGGAGATGTTAGAATCCATGACAGGCCACAGAGTTAGGTCAGATCTATATTTATATTGTTGTTTACATATCTCACAGCTTAAGGCCACATGTAGGTTACATTCATAAAGTGAGACCGTGGAGCCTAGAGGCATTCTTTTGATGCATTACGAAGCATCAAACACAACAACAAAGACCTCTGACGGTAACTGAAGTCTTATATCAGGCCAGAATGGGACAGAATTCCACTTTAAAAACCTCAACATTAATGTCCTCTCTTCCCAAACGCTTACTGAGTGTTGTTAAAAGAGAAGGAGACACAATATAACACAATGGTAAACATTAATCTGTCCCAACCAAGCATCACATTCAGAATCTGATGCCTGTAGCATGTTTCTAAAAAGTGTGTTTACAACAAACAATAAAGTTTATCAGTTTGAACATTAAATAGCTTGTCTTTGTTTTATATTCACATGAAACATATTGTATTTAGTTTAAAAGGGATTTGAAAACCTTTGCATCATGTCCCAGCTATTTAGTAATGTTTAAGGAGAATGTTTCAGTGCATTCAATAGATGGTGAGATATTTCAGTTTAGGCCAAAGTTTTTTTTTTCCAGCATGATTAACCATCCAAGACTAAACTTGTACCTCCAACAGCATGCTGTTTACAGAATAATAGCTTATTATGAAGTGTAATAAGTAATCTAACAGAAGCCACTCTGTTGCTATAATAAGTGCATCTACACTCATGCAGACAATATTTATCTATTTAAGGAATATTTTTCCGGCTGGATATTGACTCTCAATAAAGGGATATTTAATGGAGCTACTTTATTCTCAAGTGAAGGACCTAAATCTGCCTTCCACTATTGCTCTCTCTGAATCAATGTTTTAGTTTCAATGTAATCATTTCTTTCAGATATCAGTAGAATGATTTTTCTATTTTCCTTTGAGCTTCCGAGTTCAGATGCAGCCTCACTGTAGCCTCAGCGCCGTCGCAACTGCTGTGGTGAGAAAAGCAGACGTGAGCTGGCATTGCTAACCTAACCTCTGCTCTTGTGGAGGTGGCCTGTATCCTTCAGTGTGATAAAGCCTGGCCTGTAGGCCTGCAGCCAGACTGCTTAGTGCTGGAGAGGAGATGATGCATCACAAGCAATAACACTCCAGCACAGCAACACCTGTCTTTCTTTAGTTTCCCCTGTCTCCTGTCTCTTTTTGAACCCTTCCGTCTTTTGTTATAGAATTATGGTCCAGAGTATTGTTTCTTACTCAACTCCATTCTTCAGCATCAAATAAGGAGGAATCAGCATGACCAGATTACTGCTTTATCATTTTGTGATGATCATAAAATACATAAGGTAAAGAAAAGAATAAAACAGAAAAAAAGGTAGAAGAACTCAGCTTAATTTTTTTAAAGCAGATATTTCTGAGTATATTGAAGGGCCAATCATTATTCATTAAACTGACTGCTAACAAGCCCACCTATCGCCTCTCTCTGATGTCTCTCTCATAAAATCTCCATTTGTGTCCGATCATCTGTTTTTCTGCTCGTCTTTTAATTAAAACGTCCTCCTTTACCTTTGCATGGAACATCAAAGGAGAGACACAAGCTTAAGCTAATTGGCTGTACATTTGAAGCTTTAGTAATATTTTGTTTTGACTAATTTCCTCCTGTGCACAGGTGTATAGAGAAGAGGGGGTGGGTCTGGATATGCAGCACAAAATACATGATAACAGGGGAAACAAGAGAAATGAAGAGATTAGTGCAGGTAAAAATAGCACAGAAATGTTTTCTTTTTGCTTTGCTAATTTCCTCTCTTTTGCACAGGTGAGGCGTAAGGGAGGATGGGGGGATTTGTGTTTGGTAAAAATAGTGAGAATTAAAAAAGGATGCACAAAATCACTAAAAGAGCAAGAAAAGGGAAAAAGAGAATCATCAACATGGGAGCTGGCAGCAAGGCACAAGGGGGAAAATACAGGAAGCTCAAACTTCATTACAACCACAGTTAAAAAGGCAGCAGAGATTTTTTTTAGCACTTATTACCTCTCGTTAGTCAGCATTGGAGGTTAATTGATTCAAACAGCAATGTGATGACAAAACAAGGATAAACAAGGTAAGAGGTCAGTTTTTAAGCACCGAAATAGGCTTAATTATCACTTCTGTGGAGGCCTCTTAAGTATTTACGACATAATTATATGTGATTATACCAGAGCTGTTTAACCTTAGGGTTATTCAACATTAAACAGCTCCGGGGGACTTTGGGTTGGTTTCATTTATCAAGTCAAAATATTCACCCAGTCAAGGATTCAAGGGTCAATGCGCCTCAAATTTAACGATCCAGATTGAGTAATGAATATTATGTGCATTCATTCATTCAAGCAGAATGCTCAGATGCAAAATGCAACAGGCAGATTTTTAAAGCAGAGCTGCTGCTACTGACAAATTATAGATTAAACTGATTGGCACAGAAATGAGATATTCCCCTTGATGCTTGCGAAGAGTTCAATGGCAATGGAAGGGCAAATTACCAATATTTATTTATGTTCCAATTTATTCTGCAGTTTAGCTGTGTCACTCTCAGGCTTTTAAATAAAGAAAACAACCTTCAACAGTAGGTCAAATAAAGATGTTAAACTTTATTATTAGCAGTCAAGATAAAAGTCTTTGAGCCCCTTTAAGGATTACTGAAATGTGCAATGTTCAAAAGGCTGACAGTGTGAGTTATAAAGGTACGATTTTTTATGAATCTTCACCAAAAAACTGAGGGCCTTGTTTATCTGTTATGATCTAACCAGCCCAGTCTCTGGAAATTGTTTTATTTTGAAAGTTAATTTTCCCTCGGTCGTGTTTATATGTTACAATTCCTTGTTTTAGTTTTTCCGGCCTCTGAGAATGCTGCTGAGGTTCACCTGTGTCCTCTTAGGCTTCCCTCCCTGATGTATTAAGTCTTTGTGCTCTATCCTTGGTTTGCCACTTTGTACTGTCACAACAATGCAAAATAAAGAAACACAAGGAATAAGATGACCCAGATGCAGACACAGAAGGAAGATCACAGATTCAATAATATAACTGATGAACTATAAATGGCAAAAAAAAAAGAATAATGTAAATGAAGTCCAACAGAAAAAAGCGTGAACAAAGTCCAAAGAAAAAAAGACATTGATACCAAAATGACTCAGACAACCTCTCACCACATAAAATATATCGTTTCAAATAAATGTCTCTGCACCCGGCCAATTCCAGGAGTTCAAAAATAAACGTTTCATTCCTATAAATACTTCTCTGTGTTGAGTCAGGATAGATTTATCATGCTAACACACTTAGGTGAACCTACTAATGCACATGTTGAGAGTGTATCAGTGTGTGTAAACATTGATTGTTACTTGTCATGAATATTTAGTGTTTTGGCCATACAGTAAAACGTGTTTTCACGTATTTAAAAAAAAGTGATTTCATTATTTAAAAATGTTTTTGTTCAGGACGGGTCGTGTAGTTCTGCAGATCTGTTCCCATGTTCTCCTCAGGTCTGTGCAGGGTTCCTTGCATGGCTCAAAGATACAAGTTTGGTTCATTGGCGACGACACAACGTTGAACTTTTAACCCAATCCAGTGCAGTAAGTTAAAACCAAATTCAATAAAAACAGCTCCAGATATATTTAAGGGATAGAAATGCAGTAAGGACGGGTTTACGAACCAATCCATCCTCATGTATGACAGTTGACTGCCTTCTGAAACGTTGCGACATAGTGATAATAGGTTCTAAAGTAAATTTTGGGGGGGCGGTGATGCAGGTTTTCTGAGTGTACCAATATTTCAACAGACTTCTATTCTTTGTGGCCACACTATGATATACCTTTTTTATCTCTCACTAACATTCCCAGACAGCTTTTTAAGTTCACCACTGAGCAGCTTCAGCAGAGCAGCTGTGAGTTCAGCGGCTGGTTCGAAGTCACCTTGACGGCTTTAAGGGGAAGCATTACTCAGACTGTCTGCCCACACCTTCCTTGTTGACTGAAGCAATTCTATTGGCTTTTAAATGACATTTATGCAAATGTGCACAGCTCACATCGACTGAATCACCAAACTTAGTGAGACAGCAACTCACACCTTGATTCAAGAGGGAACTTCACAAACTGAGACTTTAATAAACACAAAGAGGAGAAGATTGACAAAAGCCATCAAGTAACTGTGACTTCTGTGCAACTAGACACTGCTGCTCAGACACTCATAAACCAACATGATACCACTACAAACCCCTGGGGCTAAATCCAGTCACACCGTGGTTATTTAAGGCCCATTTATGCTCCCTCTATACGTAAATGATACGTCCATTGTAAAACAGTTTATCCGTCAACGCCTTCATACTTCTGTATGTCCTCAACTTCGAGGTAAAATAGCGACAGTCAGAGGAGGTTGTGATAATGTACCTACTAAATACAAAGCAGCAAAAAGGGGAGGTAACAATGTACTTGGCGGTGGTCTGTGAGGTCATCAGGTACATCGGGACTTGAGGATTGAGAGTGTTTACACTTTATCGCTTCACTTTTTTCTATTTCATCATTTCTGTACATAATTGTCTTGCCTTGCTTGAATTGTAGCTACACAGCCCTCAACTATTTCCGCTGGTATTGCTCTGTTTCATCCCTCTTGTCCATATCCATAAGATTGCTCACTCCAGGTCAGGGATGAGTTGCTGCCCAAGGTGTAGGAGTTCAAGTATCTCAGGGTCTTGTTCACAAGTGAGGGAAGAATGGAGCGGGAGATTGGATCGGGGCATCGTCTGCAGTGATGCGGACGCTGTATTGGTCTGTTGTGGTGAAAAGGGAGCTAAGCTACAAGGCAAAGCTCTCGATTTACCGGTCAATCTACGTTCCCACCCTCACCTATGGTCATGACCTTTGGGTAATGACTGAAAGAACAAGATCGCGAGTACAAGCGGCTGAAATGAGCTTCCTCTGCAGAGTGTCTGGACTCACCCTTAGAGACAGGGTGAGGAGCTCAGTCATTCGGGAGGGACTCAGAGTGGAGTCGAGAGGAGTCAGCTGAGGTGGTTCGGGCATTTTGGTTAGGATGCTCCCCCGGATACCTCCCCGGGGGAGGTATTCCGTGCATGTCCCACTGGGAGGAAACACCTGTATAGACCCAGGACGCAATGGAGGGATTATATCTCTCGGTTAGTTTAGTAACACCTCGGTGTACCCCCAGAAGAGCCGGAGGAGGTGCTGGGGAGAGGGAGGTTTCGGCTTGTCTTCCTGGACCCGGATAAGCAGAAGAAAATTGATGGATGGATGGAAATCCACAACTTATGAAAAAAGAATACAATGCGGACATGTCTTGACAGGAGTGGCACTTTAAATATTGCTGCTGTTGCCAGGTTGTATTCCAAATTTAATAAAGAAGCTTAGCGCCACCCACCCTCATGCTCTGCAGTGATTGGATTTGGACTCGCTTTGTTTGAACACTAGAGAGTTCTGCACTTTTGTTGGAATTTCCACATCTGTGCTGCACAGGGAGTCTTTGACCTTCTAGTTAAAGCTGCTGCTTATTTCAAGGGTAATGAAAAGGGCACACACACACACAGACAGACAGACAGTGACAGTCATGCATTAAACAAGGACTTGGCAAAGAGGATGGACACTAATAATACCACACACAGATATTTGCACCAAACACATGCACTCAGACACACAGCCTGCTACATCCATCCACACACTTATCCATCACCCTTCACATAAAATTTCCCAGAGCACCCCCAATCCATCTCATCAACAAGCCACCACTCTGTCTCTCCCTCTCTCTCTCTCTCTCCCTCCCTCTTTACACACACTCTCACCACCTTCCAGATCTTCTGCTAACGAACGTCTGTGGCCATTATGAAATCCCCCTGCTAGTTTTCTCTCCTTAACAAGCTTCAATCAGCTAACGGGCCACTTTGAAGTGGCGACAGAGTCGAATAATTAGAGAACACTGAGGGAATGATGATGGGGGGGAAAGGATAGGAGCTAAGAGGCAGATAGGTAGAGAAAGAAGAGGGAATGATGGGATAAGAACACATGGAATTAAAGCAAAGAGAGAAAGAAGGAAATACAAGGTGATGCCAGAGGGAAATGTGTTTTTATTATTTATCCTGCTTCTTTTTTGGCAGGTTTTGCCACAGGATATCGGTAAGAAAGAAAAAACAGTGGCAAAATGCTTCAGATGAGCGGTGGAGGTGAGTACAGGCACCAAGGGAGGCATTATTCTAATTGTTCTCCATCCTGTATTTTCATTCTTATTGCCACAAGGGAGAGAGAAACAGGGGTTTGGAAAGGAGGAAGACAAAAGCTCAGGAAAGACAGGCAGAGAGGGCATAAAGAAGGGCAGATGTGCACAGGTATGGAGAGGAGAGAGTTAGCATGCTGCCAAAACAGTTCCTGATAAAAACACAGGAAAAGAAATGCTTGCGTCACACAGAGAAACACATACAGCGAACAGACATATGCACAGGTGCACAGAGTTACAAGCAAGTGCAGTCATATATCCTGTATGTCAGCACACTCAAAAGGGTTTGCATGCACACGTCAGTGGATGTGAGCTCAGGTGGATGAGAGGTGACAGAACGCTGGTGGGAAGAAAAAGGGAGACACAGAAGCAGAAGATAAAAAAAAAAGCAGATCTCTGCCCTGAACGTCACTCTCAGTCTTCAGCCGAGCCAAATTAGGTTTTATCTTCACTGGTCGTATTCGAAACGCTCCGCTGTTTCCATCACTAACAATAACTACATTTGATATGAATCACCTGACGGCATCCATGATGGGCTGTCTTAATCAAATGAGACTAAAGGGTTTCATTTCTTTCCCTCTTGTCAAAGGGAACATCAGAGGTTATGGAGCCGGCAGATTGACTCGATCAAGGACACTTTCAGCATGCTGACTGAAACTCAATGTTTGATCAGACACATTTAATGATCCATGCCAGCATTAATGAGAGTGAGCTCCTAATACTGAACATCTCCTCAACTATACTGTACACTGAAAGTTTACAAGAAAAAAACATCATTAACCAAACTTGTTTTTGGTTTGGTTGGCTCCTGTTTTATTTTGAAGGTTTCTCCCCCATGTTCTGCTTTATATTTCCTGTCCTTTCCCCACCTTTACGATTGGCCTGATGAGTTTTACCTGCTCAGTGTTCATTTTCCCTCTCAGGTGTATTTAGTCTTTGTACTCCCTGCTCAGTTTGGTGGTTTATATTTGTACCTTGTGTCAAGCAATCCAGCATTTCCTTGTGTTTCTCACCTCCACCAGGGAGGTTACGCTCTTACCAGCATGTGTCTCTTTGTCTGTCTGTAAGCAGGATTACACAAAGACTCCTTGACAGATTTTAATTTTCATGGACAAAGAGTCGTATTATGAGGGTCAAACTATCACAGGACTATTGAGGTTTGTGCTCTCTGAGTGATGTCTAGTTGTGATAGTATTTTTGCTTCTTGGTTTTTGAATACACAAGGCCAGATTATTATTATCTTTTTAAGTTTTCACAATCTGTGTGTATTCAACAATTGACGGCAACAGCAGTTTATTACAAAGTCAGCTCCTGCATGGACTGATCCTGCTACTGCCCCCCATGCGCCAGGAAAGCACACGTTATAGTTCGTTGATGATCAGCTTCAAATTCACATTTGATGACGTGCATCCAGCCATCATTCATCAGGCTCATAGTTGTGTTTAAATACTCATGTTTGTGTTGTATCTACGTGTGAATTCAACTGATTCTTTCCAGTGAAACAGCAGAAAAGTTGTGATATGAACATGAGTTTGGCTTCTTTCTTCACAAGGTACACATCACCTAAGGACACAGCTGCACTGGAATATCAGTTTGATAACAAACCTGTTAGTGAATGCTATTCTAATGCGATTTATGTGAATATTCGAAGACAAGGGAGATTTATATGGATGTCTTTAGTTTCAGGATTACCACCTGGAAGGCAGAGCTCTGCATACTAAACGAGCTTACAGGACTGGTATGAATGGGGGATAATGATCCAGGTAATGTCTGTGTGATCACAACTCCTATTCTCCCTCTGACACCACTGCTCTCTTACATGTTTTCACAGCATATGCATATATCACTATCTACTAATGACTGCGTATGAGTTACGTGGGGGGGTGTGGGGTTATGATTTTTGCAGTAAGGCAGGTGATGTTGTTCTCCGTGTGTACAGAAGACGCACACGTTATCATGCCTGTTCATGCTTAAACATTCTGCAGTTTAGCGACACTGATGCACGACGTTCTGTTGAGCCTGTGCTAATTAAAAGAGCTGGTGACTCATCGAGCTTTGTTTATTGTTCTGCACAAAAAAAAAAAAACTAGGGAAAAATATACATATATATCAGATTGGTGTTGGATGTTGCTGTGCATTAATTTTTTTTTTTCTACAGAGTCAAATAAAATGTAACGATATCAGCAAAGCAGTCCAAGGTCAGCAAAAAAAAACAAAGTAAGCGATCAGGCATGCATGATTCTGTTGTTGCTGGTGCACAAGGGACCTGGGCCCCGGCTACAACTGCTAACAGAGGGAAATGGGAAGCAAACAAAGTGCGATACAAGGAGACTTAACTTCTCAGCCTGCAGCCTGGAAGGTGAATGTATCCGCTCAGCTGGACACCACAGCTAATTTAAACATATTACCTCTTTGGTCATGCGAGCAGGACAGGAAGGTACAACGATAAATCTTTACCTCATTCAATGTTGAGGTATTACTGAAATTTTAGTGCAAATTAGTTGCAAGGGAGATTGACAACCTCTGCTGCTGTATTTAACAGTGCCCCCCCCCCCCCCCAGGATTGGTTTGGCAGGCGACCATATGAAGTGTTTTATGGCACAAAGCATCAGGAGAGTGCTGTTCTCCCAAAAAATCACAAAGGAAGCTTCAGGGTTTCTCCCAATAACAACTGGAATGACACACGGTAGAATATATACCTCCACTGCTGACAGTGCTGAACAATCCTTCACATTTTGGATACACTGGAAAAACATAAAATACCACAATACCACAAATCATAAAATGAGTCATATCCTTCTGGATATATGACTAAAATCCCCATTATCTCAGCTGGTAGTTGTGTGTGGTCCTATTTGTTAGCATAATGCTGCTAAATAAAGTTCACCACTACAAATACATATTTATAATCATTATAATCACTTAATATATCCACACTGTATATACCTGTATCATATTCTACTGTTTATACTGTACATATATCATCAATAGCACATTCACAGTGTATTTCATATATATAGATAGATGGATAGATAGATTTGCACTTTACTGCTGCTGCACTTCTGGTTAGAAGCCAAACTGCATTTTGTTGCCTTAGTACCTGTACTATGTGTAATGACAATAAAGTTGAATCTAATCTGATCTAATTTTGATCCTGTATTGGTGGATTATTGTCTGTGAACACCACACCAGTGAACACCTGGCTGAGAATGTTTAAAAGTGTAAGACAACATATGGCCCTTGGTTGAAAGATGTCAACGTCTACTTTCCACGCAAACACGGCGTCAAAGGCTTCCTTTGTTTGACTGATCCACCACCCCAGCCTCCTCTATATGTGTACCTTATAATTATTTTAATTATTAAAATAATGTGTGTGGAAATCAGCTGTTCTGGGTAAATTGTCCTGTGGGGAAACCAATCAACATCTCTCCTCTTTCTCACACACACACACACCTGTGTGTGTGTGAGAAACCAGTGCTACCTCTGAACCAGAGCGGATGTACAGCCATGCGTGTGTGCATGTATTCAGCCCTTAAGCATGTACCTGTTACTGCCTCCTAATTGCTTCTTTGTGTATGTTTGAATATATTTTTGCTTGCGTGTGTCTGTGAGCCTGAGGGGGAGCATGTGTATGTGTGTGATAGAGAGTGTGTGTTTAGCCTGGGAGTATGTACCTGTGACTTCCTGCTGATATATCCTGACGCTCATCCCCTCCGAGCTCCTCTCTTTTTATTCCTCCCTCTCGTCTGTCCTCCTCATCCGGCCTCGGCCAAACTCTCCATTTGTATTTCATTTTACCTTCTCACTCAGTCAAACTGGATATACTCAAACCAGATTATGGTGAAGTGATGAACTTTAATGCGGTCAGAAATTGTTTTGCTGGTAACACAGCTCCAGTGAGTCCTCAAAGATGATTCCTTTTGAGGTCTGCTCCAACACCATCCAATGCCTAGTCTCTCACAAAGGTGCAGAAAGAGTCTTAAGAGCGTAAAGAAATGTGCCCGAAAGTGCTAAATGAGTGCTGTGAGGATATACCACAAGTCATCTCTTTTTATATGGATGACTTCCCTCCTGTCTCATTCAATCATCTTGATGTGTCTGTGCTTCTAGGTTGAATGGAGGAAATAAATCATGACATTTCCTGTATGGAAAGAGGACGCGGCCCTCCTACAGTGGACCGTTGTTAAGGCTGATGGTCAAATGTCAGCAATAAGCAGGGAAATCATCAACAATTATCCGAGAGAGCCTCTGGTAACGGAAGGAGCTCAATTGAATTGGACCTCAGTCTCCCGCTGTGGTAAGGGAACGTCACCTGGAGTCAGTGCTGAGAGCCCTGCCACTTAGCACAACATTAGCGAAACACAGCTAATGTACAAGCTGTCAGAACACAAATGGTGAGTGTATTTTAAAGTTGAAGATACGTGCAGATAAGAAGGTAAATTTGTTCTGGACATACACATAATACACGCTCCATACATAACATTCACACATATACACGCACAAGCACAAGTACTTCAGTGTTGAGTTTAAATAATGCACAGCTCAGCAGAGTTATTGCACAAGTAATAGTGTATTGCACAGATGACATATTGCACATGTGATGGTGCACATAATGTTACGTTGACTGAACACTAGGAGCTACTGTTGAGTAGGTTAATGGACCTGGGTATGAATGAATGTTTATAGCGGGTCAGTCTGCATGCGGGGACCCTGAATCTCCTGCTAGAAGGAACTTGGACTGTTTTGCGTGTTTGTACGGAGCTTATTTTGTGCATACATATCAACTATAAGTGCCTTTTGTTGTTTTTATTTTTTTTATTTTTTTCCCATTCCATTCCATTTTCTTCTGCTTATCAAGGTGCGGGTCGCAAAGGCAGCAGTATCAGCAGAGAAGTCCTAACCAAATGCCCGAACCACCTCAGCTGACTCCTCTCCATGTGGAGGAGCAGCGGTTCCACTCTGAGCCCCTCCTGAATGACTGAGCTCCTCACCCTGTCTCTAAGCGTGAGCCGTCTATCAATCTCCCGCTCCATTCTTCCCTCACTCGTGAACAAGTCCCCGAGGTACTTGAACTCCTCCACTTTCTTTTTTTTAAAATTGTCTTTTATTTATTTTTTATTTTTTTTTGTATTTTCCTGGAAACAACTTATACCTACACACACACACACACTGGACCAAAAACGAGGTGACCGCTTTTCATCATATTTTGTGAAATTACTCTTCTTTTCTTAAATAGAGGTCAAATACGTGACAATACAATACAAAAACATATCATATGTGTCTTTGTAAGCATGTTTGACATTTTGTGATTGTCTTCTTTTGGGAGTAAATTAAAAACAAATTAAAAGTAAGAAATTCCATCTTACTTTACTTTTAATCTTACTTGACTAGACCTATAATATATAGGTCTAATATATGCATGTAAATAAGACACAAGTAGTGTGTCTGTATGCAGGATTTTAAGTGAATTAACCAGTCAGACTAGTTGACTTACACTGGGTCCTGACGGGTGACTAAATATTATTCATGTCCATGATCTCTGTATATGACCACACTGTGTCTGTAGATTGAAGCTGTTATTCTTGTTTCTAGATGTCTTTAAAACTGTCTAAATTTCATGAACCGGTTGAATCAGTCAGAATCACTCAGTGACGAGTCACGGTTTGAGCTGTGTGCCTCATTCTTTTTGCCCAGGAGAGTATTTTTAACAGAGTGAGGTTCATGTTTGAGGCACATCATGCAAACTGTGCATTACTTCTTTGACAATTTTTTTTGTGTGTTTCCATGGCAACAATTTGATGTTGGACTTGGTCTTAAAAGAGGGTAAGAATAGCTTCCAGATCATATCAGAGCATATCTTTGAAATATGTATAAAACATATATAATACATGATAAAGTAACACAATTGCTTACAATTTCACAAAAATTTAAATCCAGCGGATCTGGCTTTTCATCTGGATCTGCACCACATAACACACACTAACATATATCAACATCATAAATATATTATTTTTTACATGATGATTTAAGGATTCTTTTCTGAGAAATTAGAGAACATGACTAAAATGTCCCATCTTGCAAAGTTATAAAAAGTAATAGATCCACCTCTGTAGCTGCATCCACACTAAAATTGAATGGGTTGTTGTGTGATACATACCCCATACTAAATATGTTTGTGGACATAAGTTCAGTAGTTTTTGAGTAATTATGGAAAATGTTGCAATGTTTAAGAAAAATTTAAAAATTCTGGATCCTGATCCGGATCTATACCAAAACTTAATGAATTTGTCCCTCAGCTGAGCCCAATCCTTTCACAATGTTGTGAGATTTTGTCTGTAATTTTTCTCAATAATCCTACTGACAAACAAACAACCAACCAACTAATGGACATGGGTGAAAACACCTCTTCTTTGGTGGAGGTCATTAACTTCTGGTTTTGATTTGGACTTATATATGCTGAAACCTAAGTCCGCCTATAGATAATGTGAGGGGGGGGTGGCGGCCCTTGTTGAGCTGGTGGTCCTGTTGTGAATCACTCCAGGCAACATTAAGACTGGAAAGCAGACTTTTGTATTATGCATCACACATAATATGTACACACACATCATCGCTCTCCCTCTCTGTGCCCTTCATTTATTCCCTCTGTATGTCTGCTCCAATCCACATTTCACTATTCTTTTCTCTCTCATTTGTCCTCTTCCCCCTTTCATCAGCTTTCATTCTTTCTCTCCTTTTCCTCTCTGTCTCCCTCTCACTCCTCTCTGATCTTTTTCCCTTTTAATTCTCCGTGTTTGCTCTTGCTGGAACCATGCGACTAATTTTGGCTTTTTTTTACCAAATAACAGCTGGGGGCATGAACTCTGCTTTTCAAGATGCACCGACACACATTCACACACACTTGAGTTGGAGCAATAAATAGATTTCTTGGCTCTGATCTCAGCTCTCCACAGAATAAAACATCAGACTGAATAACACAACTCTTTCCAAATGACTGATTCCCCACATTAATTTGTAATCAATGATGTAATACATTTTTCCCCATCGTTCTAATACGATTGCTGGAATACCATTTCAAGTGATATGCAAATGTGCATTCAAATAGAACTTTCATGCATGGATCTTCTGAAAAGAAAAGAAAATCCACTCCACACAACAATCTGAGTTTTTAAAGGAATAACAGTTTAATGAATGCACACAGCTCCCTTCTAATTACTAACAATATTTGAGGTAGAAGCTTTCATGGGATGAGCAGCATTATCTCCTATTTATGGTAGAGTTTGTATTAAATCTGGAACCCACGTCTCTACAACTGTACATGCAACATGATGATTGGTGCACCGGGGATTTGGTCGGTGACTTTTACTTTTCAGCAGACAAGAGACCTGATGGGTGTGGAGAAGACTGCAGAACAGATAAGATCACGTCAGCATAAACGTCATGTATGAGTGACCATCAGTCACAATAACATACTGCAGGGACAGCAGCCAGACAACATGGCGCTGCAGGGAGCGCTGAAGTTTCACAAGCCAATGCATCGCTGGAGCCGAGACGGGGAAAGAGGGGGAGGAAGGGAGGGTACATGGGAGCCCTCACATCAGTTAAAGTTACTATGAAGAACATACTGAACACAATATTCACAAAGCTGAATCATATCTGCTTCCACTTTCATACTGACTGAAAGTCTGACAGGAGGAAACTATGGTTGTGTTTGAGGTAAAGAAGACTTGCTATGTTCCTGTGTGTGTGTTGCTTGTCTTTTGTTTATGTGCTCAGAGCAGGCCAAGCAAAGATAAACTGACATTTGCTTTGTTTGTAGTTAGTATTGCCTCTCCCATTAAGGATTATTGTAAATACTGCAAGTGGAATTTACTAAATGATTTTCAACCATAACAAGAAGATCAATATTGGCAAATTCTACATGAAAATGGATTATGTGCAATAACAACTTTAACCTTTAGGTGGACCGGTGGACTCCAAGGTGATGGGCCTCTGCTGGTGCCCCCATGTTTACCCTTTGTGAAGAGGTTTATATAGGGTACCCTTAAAGTGAAGAAAAGATGATGAAGAGCTTTAGGGCACCCTTAAAGTGAAGAAAAGATGATGAAGAGCTCTTTAGGGTACCCTTAAAGTGAAGAAAACATGATGAAGAGCTTTAGTGTACCCTTACAGTGAAAAAAACATGATGAAGAGCTTTAGTGTACCCTTACAGTGAAGAAAACATGATGAAGAGCTTTAGGGTACCCTTACAGTGAAAAAAACATGATGAAGAGCTTTAGGGTACCCTTACAGTGAAAAAAACATGATGAAGAGCTTTAGGGTACCCTTACAGTGAAGAAAACTTATAGGTTACCCGTGCAGTGAGGAAAACATGACTGGGGACAAAATGTGATGAACTGCCCTCTGAGATGACTCTTTTCAATAGTAATTTTTAGCTCACCTCTCTAAATAAATGGTAAATGGCTACATTTCCATAGCACTTTTTTACCCAAAACGCATCACAATCATTTCAATCACTCAGTCAGCTGTTCACGCACAATTGCAACAAACTTTTACGCAGGTTGCCGGCCTGATCATCGGGAGCAATTTGGTGTTAAGCGCTAAGGAAACTTTTACATGTAGACAGGAGGAGGTTGGGATCAAACCACCAACCCTGTAATCTTTGCAGCTGTGCATCAGGCCCACCAGGCTCATCCAATCAATTTCCCATCATCCCAGAAAGGTTTTCTTCCCAGAAAGGTTTTCTTCCCTTTCAACTACCCTTCCCTCACTTACAGAGGTAAAAAATATCTAATAAAGTCATGTGGCATGCAGACATTGTTGTAATATGATAATTCTATATACCTTAAAGATACCCAAACAAAAGTAGACATTATATTCTAAGAAGGTTGATAACAGTTTCATTACATGTTTTTGGATAGCTGAGATTTAAATATGAAAGACTGAAAATATCAGATTCTTTTTACATCAGCCATCAGGTAGATGTATCATATGTAATGGAGCCCCAGTGAACAATCCGATGAAAGCCCAGCTCCAATCCACACACAGCTCTGTCTGTACATCATGCAGAAGATGGATGTCTGTGTGATGAAGCCAGACAGATCCAGGTTCGATCTGTTGGTCCAAAAGACTCCCCTCTGGTTTTAACTCCGACTGACAGTTTTTGACTGTGTATGCACATTAGGAATGAGCCAGTTCAGTATTATCTGTATCTGTATCTGTTCAACTAAAATATCTGTATCCATAACGAAGGAGGATTTTTCTTATCTTTCCCTGAAATAGAACAAGCGGTTAGGTAATGACTCTTTAATGAGGCCCCTGGGCATTCATTGCTACAATCTTGCATGTTTTGTAATTTCACATTAATGATAAAACGTATCAGTTTACGACTGGTGACTCTGATATTGCACAATGGCTTGCATGATAGCATGTGTGTAATAAACGGAGGAAGTAAATATCCAATCGGCTTAACGTTTCTATGGGCACTGTAGCTTAAATGCTAACTTCAAAAACACTGATTCTCATCTAATAATGTGGAATAAAGATGTGATTTTACAGGCCTTCAATGTTGAGTATTAATAGTCTGATGACTGTGTGTTCTGGAAGCTGTCGGCGAGAAATGATATGAAAACAGGATAATATAAACCAAATAACACCCTCAGTGACATGAACCGCCTCTGTGTTTCAACAGAATCAGTATTCCGCTGTAGCAGGAACCCTCTGGGGGATGTATGGCTCCATTTTTTCTCATTACCAGTTTTCCTTTAATGATCTAATTCTAAAGGAAGAGTAAAGGAAAAAAGGAAAGTCATTCTTTCCTAAAGCTGCAAAGACAGCCAGAGCTCTTTAAAGTAGAAGTGGGACAACATGTCTAAACATAGATGTTTGAGTAAATATGCTGTACATTCCTCATTAAGCAGGCCTCTAGGAAACGTATTGGTGCTCTATAAATAAGGAAAGCTTCATTTTCCTTTAAATTAATCATGTCTCAAACTCAAAGCCAATGATTCAGAACCGATTCCATATCAGTTAGTTTGTCATGAAAAAAAACCTTGAAAAAATTGCTAAATGGACAAAGATCAAAAGCTGCAAATGAGAAATGTCAGTATTTTAACGACTTTTGTTTTTCCTTACCTTTCTTCGTGTTGAGGTCTCTGAGAGCGCCTGAATTGTGCTGACCTCATCTTGCATCACAGGGGTTGTTAAATTGGGTACAAAATTGGGGACATCTGCCAGTGTTTTTACTACATGGCTTACAGACGGTAGAGTAACTATCTGTCTGTCCCAGATCCACAGAGAGGAATAGACCCTCTGTCTACATGCTGGCGTCTGCCACTGACAAGTACCCAAGGTGTTATGACTGTTCAGACACATCACATACCGATGATGGAAAGGCACCCAAGATGCCCCTAAGATACCATCCAAATTACCTCTGGCAGTATTCAGTCTCATTTGCAGAAATTAAAAACAAAGCGTACTATAAGAAATGTGTCAGTGGAATCTCTGGTTCAAGACTAAATGTGGTGGCAATTAACAAACAAACAAACAAACAACAAACTTCTTCTGTGGTAAACAAACTTCTACCTGTCGCGAAGGAGCTTTCAAATGAATCTTTACTGACGATTAGTCAACAGGCAGAGCGGTCCAAGGGGCCAATGGGCCTGTATAACCCGTCAGGTTGTGGTTTGATGATCGTAGGGAGTGAGCACATAAATCACATCACGGTTGGGATTAGACAACATTCTTTCTAAAATCCCGCAGTTCGTCTGCCGTCTCTATCAATTTTTAAATGTTTGCTGCAGGCCGGATTTACTCGCTCACCAACTTGTTGATGTTTGACAGTCCATCTGTGTGCTGATAGAAGAAGAAGAAGAAATGATGATGAGTAGAGAGAGAAAAAGAGAAGAGGATGGAAGTAAAACTTAGAGAGTAGTGAACAGCACGTATGCACCAGTGATGTGTAATGATGTGTGCATGTTTTCACAGTCCTGTCTGCAAACTCACTGCAGTCATTTGTGCCTCTCTCTCTCTCTCTCTCTCTCTCTCTCTCTCTCTCTCTCTCTCTCTCTCTCTCTCTCTCTCTCTCCTCTTCCACCTTCCTGTTGTTTTCTAAAAATAGCCACTCCCAAATTGTATTATTTAGAGAAACAACCCTCCATTCTACCTCCCCGCCATCGATTTAACACCTAGCAGTGTTGGACAGCTGGGGTGGGGGTCATTTTTCACTCTGCATTTGGTATGCTGCTTGTGCACATATGCGTGTGTGTGTGTGTGTGTTTGGCACTGTTAGGTGCCAAATTGTAACCTTGTATATGGAAAAGGAGCGCTGTGCATACTCATTTGTGTATGCCAGACTG
The DNA here is from genome assembly GCA_037577475.1 of Chaunax sp. Z400. NCBI lineage: Eukaryota > Metazoa > Chordata > Actinopteri > Lophiiformes > Chaunacidae > Chaunax > Chaunax sp. Z400. The sequence goes on along the minus strand of CM075189.1, from coordinate 32,710,855 downwards.
AGCTCACACACACACACACACACATAATAATGAGCTTGTTTAGGAGGCGGGGTTTATCCAAATCTACAAGTTGTTTTCTCTGATATTTAAGAATAAACAAGCACCTGGAGAACCCTCTGTAGTTTTCTCCTGTTTTATATGTACCTGTTTTAGAGGTTTTCCCCAGCTTCCACCCACTGCAAGAGCCAACATAGAAAGAAATCATCATGGAGGCCTAATGAGGGCAGAAAACAGGCCCAATAGCTAACAAAAGATAATCTGCCACAGCCACAGGCTTAACAACAGAAATAAAAAGTATGTGGGAGGCTGCAAGTCTCAATGGCTTTCTTTCTGCACTGGTAATTTTTCAGTCTTTAGACATTAAAGATGCTGTTCCTTCATAGTTTGAAAAAAAACAACTAACTGTCTCTAATGGGAGATGTGGTCTGAGGCGAAATGTTTAACACAATAGACAAGAAAGAAACATTCAAGACATAAAAAAAACCTCCCTTTATTAGAAGTCTGGAGCTTTTAGTCGAACATCTTTTCTGACATAGTCACAAGAAAAACAAGTAGACTAAAGCCTCGTCCTTTGTCTTCTGCTAGTTGGTTCCTTGGAATTTATTTATTTATTTAAGACCATTTCACTTTAAGACATTCTAGACAAGACTATTGACTAAATGCCTAAGCTGTAGCATGTGAACATTGATGGTTTATGAATGATGATTTAGTTTGTGTTTTGTGCTAGAAAGTCAATGTTAGCATGCTAACATGCTAAACTACGATGGTGACTATCCTCAGCGTTTGCATGTCAACATTGTCAGCAATTATACTCAGCATTTAGCTGAGTGCAACACCATTCTTAATGTTACTTAAGCTCCAATTAATGAAATTCTTTTTTCATATTCAAAACAGATTATTAATAAATTCCAACCATCAGTGTAAAGGGCTTTATTCTAATAAAGGCTTAGTCTCTGGGGTGTCCATCACTGACAGGTCTAGGCTAACTCCTATAAAGGCCAGATAAAAAAAATACATTAAGGGTCCATTTCAGTTCATTCAACAAAAAATCACCCTGCTTTTGTTTTTATTCCTATTTCCTTTGTTGTTGTGCTCCTGATGAATGTTAAAATAACAATTCAGTCATTATCTACTCAACCCAGTGCTGATGGGTCTAATAGTCCACAGAAATATGTCTGGAGCTTCACAGTAAAACATCATGGCAGCATTCTCTTAAAGACTAAAAAGGATAATATAAAATGACTCCATACCGATCATAAAGCTTAATTCAAGTCTCCAAAAGCCCCAGACTGATTTGAAAAGATGCTAATTGCATCATTTTTAAGTTGAATGCCTCACTTTAGGTGAAGATGGACGTATTAGCACAAACTCCCTCTGAGGTGGGTGCAAAAGATGGACGTTGTGCACATGCACTGCTGGACAGTGATGCATACCTCAGTGTGCCACCTGGAAGATGCATCACACACAACAGCAAGAGATTAGTTCCTCTGTCAGATCTAACATTACTAAGGTAAACAGTAATCATAAGTTCTCGATGAACTCGTTTTGAGGCACTTGGTCACATGTTTCAGCTCATGCACCCGCCTCAGACAGGCTGCTTGCTGACTCTTTTATAGTTTACATGCTGCATTGAAGATTTAAGCTTAAAAAGGGGTATAAATAACTTTGTTTGTCAGATATTTAGGAAAATGAAAGGAATTTTAATGACTGAAGTCTTTAGCATGGATTTCAACAATGAGTCTAACTTTCCTGATTATTTCCTGATTATTCCTTCAGTCATTCTTTCATTTCATGTCTGTGTATTTGCTTGCATCTGTATGTCTGTAATTACCAACCACCTTTAAATGGAGATGACCTGCTCTATTTGAAACTTAAATAAAAGCTCAAGAAGCAAGAAGTCAACAAGGAAGACAGATTACCTGATGTTTTAAAGCAGAGCACAGAGTACAGTCTGCCCCATATACAGTAACCTATCCAGACACACACACACACACACACATGCACCATAGTGTATAAAGGACATACATAGAGAGAATGCAGTCATGTTTCCTGCATTGTTGTTTCCTTGGGCTCTTTTATCACTAAATTATCTCCATTTCTTAATTCAGCACATTATTTCTGTGGAAACACCAAACACACTGCTAAAACAAACACACCAATAATAACAACTGCTATTCAGTTGCTGGGGTACGATTTATCATTCCATGGTGCACCAAACCAAAATGTAGTATTTATGATTAATTGTGCATGTGTGGTAGGAGGAGTCCATCTGCCCTGAGCGACAGGCAGCTGCCAGCTGGCAGAGAGTCACTCCTGGCCAGCAACCAGCACTGGGGAGGCGAGGCCAGGTGGATGGGCGGACAGATGCAAAGCAGGCCCAGAGACTTCTGTGTTCATCCCAGCATGATTCAAGGTGAAGCCACCGAGCATTACTGTCACATTCGTCTGCTGCCGCCTTTGTTTCCGGAGCACATTTGACCCCCAGCTGCAGTGCAGCAGGTTTGGCCCTGGATGCAGCCCCAGGTCTTCTTATATGTATCAGGTCTGTGGTGAATATGCTACCATGTGGTCACATCATGCTACTGAAGATACATACTGGCTATGTAATGTGAGTGAAACCATTGACACTCTTCCATGTGAGTCAAAAGTTGATTTTTTTAACTAATATATTTCATACTCTTTAAGTAGCACTTTAAAAATAATTAAGAAACATTTGCTTTTCAGACATGTTTTCAGTATAATTGTTTGCAAACTATATACAGTATATCTGTATTTATCACCACATTTGCTATTTTTTTGCTCATCATTCTGAACCCATGAAATCTAATGCACTTATGTCCTGAGAGAGGGATCTCTCTCTTATGTTGCTCTCCATTCCTTTCATCCATTCCCATTCTTCTCATTCCCCCACCCCCCCACCACCACTAAAAGCTTTTTTTTTTATTTGTTTGTTTTTTGAGGAGTATTTTCCTCCGAATTAAGGGCCTAAGAACAGAGGGTGTCATATGCTGTCAAGACTGTAAAGCCCCCTTGTTTTCCACATTTAACCCGACCCTGCCCCAGCTGGAAGTCAAACCCAGGACCTTCTTGGAGAGCGCCAACACTACTTACTTACTGGATTTGAACTCAGTTGTTTTTCTTTATGGTCACTTTTACATGTGCAGATGTGACATTCTCCTCACTCCGACCTGTTTACTTGTCTCCTGTGGCTCACCATCACTCTCCGTCGCTGCAGTAATCTGGGCTGATGGATAGTGGCAGCCCTCCAGTCAGTTTGTCAAGTGTGGTCTGATATCTTTCTCAGTTAAATCAGGAGATGCTGTGGACATTCAGTAAGATTCTGTGTCATCCTCCTCTAAGACATCAGATTCTAAATCTAAACTCATCAGTGAGTTTTCATCTACTGTCTCTGAAACCATTGTAGCTGTAACTGTAGAGTAATAGTGAGATATAAAGTAGGTCAATGTGACCAGATAATTTGGGTCTGTAAACATTATATAAAACAACTGCCAATATAGTGATAACATTTTTTCTTGTTTTCAGATATTTAAAATATTAAATGTAACTCTGTCTTGCTGTGTAAAATGATGTAAGTTAGTGGCGATGCTGAGGAAAGCTGAGATGGTTCACAATAAATGCAGCTCCTATACCATTTCCATGTTGGTAGTACTTGCCATTTTGTTGTAGCATCAAGCTTACAGACAAATCAATAATTATTTATACACATAGAAATAAAGAGAGAAATAATTAATATTTCTTAATTGACCTTATATTATCAATTAAGAGATATCGATTGAAGAGTAAAGTGAAAATCATTCAATTAAATCAATACAAACTAGACCAATCCTGTAACTTTATATCTCAGATACTCACACAGTCAGTCACAGACAGCTGCATCTATTGGGTTTGACCAGCCAAAAATACTTAGTTAGTGTTTTGAATGCAGCAGAAAATACAGGAGCCAAGTAAAGAGACACATTTTTTTTTAATTCACATGTTTTTGTTTATTGATTGAATAAACAGCATAATTGCAAAGTGCTACATCAAAAAAGGTCACATTACAGTAGTTCACTCAAGGCTATAAAATATAAACACCAGGCCTTTGCTTATTAAACATCTTTAGGAAATGAAAAAAAAGCTGTGAATAACATAAAATAAAATGTTATGAGGTTGCATACAAACTAAGCATAGTTCAAAATGGATCACTGTAACATCAAGTTAAAAGTAGTTTGAAAACAGAATGATCAAATGAGTCCATGAAGAATCTTCATTAAATAGCATAATAATTTAAAAACAAATATCTCTTTTCAGTTTCACTGTGGGTATCCAGATGGAACCGTGGTGATGTTGTTAGGGGACAGATCAATAATAGCTACTTTTTCGATGACTGAATACATTTGAAGATTTAATAGTCATTTCTAAAAGTCGATTCACAACAATTTGTTGAGCTGTGTTGATTTTTCTGTCCTTACCTCTCTGCACAGGAAATGATCCCCATTCATAGCCATGGCTAAAACCTGACTAGTCATGTATTTATCTAACTGGGGGAAACAGCTATGATTGGATGGATCTGATGTAATTGAGTTACTGAGCACATGAAGAGAATCTAAACGGTATAGTATTACACTTGGAGAGCGCTCGGCCAAGGCCAACAGTCCACTATTGTATGATATATGAATCTGTATGAGCAACCATTTATACCATTTATACAAATATATGGTTGTATGTAGCTGAAGTGTCAGCATCACCTTGCATTCATAACGTATGTCCTAATAGAAGTGTGTTTAGGATCTTCAGAGACCCTGCATGAGCCTGTACTCTCTTCTTCTTCTCCTTATTATCATGAATATATTATATATAAACTTTTTTGAGATAAATGGCCGCCCTCTGGGTTCTCATAATATTAAAGAAAGTGCAAAAAAAGAATATTTGAGGCAGCCTTTTATCGTAATCTACTTGAAAAAAATCAAATGGTTCCTACTCTGGGACAATCCACTCTTTCTCCTTGTTTCATTGTGATCCATTAGGCTGTTTTTTTTCCACTTTTGTAATTTTTTTAATTTTTGTCATTCATGCTTAAACAACATGACTCCACCCCTTTATTCTTATCCATTCCAAAATGTGATGTGTTTTTCCTGCTACATGTCCAGCCCTTCTACCAAGTTTCATCAACATCCATAGAGATGGATAGATGGCAATGAAGACGATCTTAAATCACAATCTTAAAGAAAGTAAATAAGAAAAACAAAAACTCCTGTATCCACCCCTTTAACTGGATTCTCTCCAAATTGTATGGGTTCATTCGTGCCTCATGCACAACCCTGCCACAAAGTTTCACAAAAATCCATAGAGTAGTTTAGGTAATAACTTTTTTATTTCTCTGCTTTGTTGTTGCTTATGCTGCTCCTCTCTTCATTTACTGTCAGGCTTGCTCGACCACCACAGCTCTCTGGGAGAGGCCAAACAGACAAATTATCTCTTCCACTTTCAATGAGCAGGATTTTGTTTTTCTATCTGATTTAGATTCACTTTATAAATATTGGTTGTCATCTCATGTGACATCGTTCCAGCAAAAAAATAACTAAATAAATGGATAAATAAATAAATAAAAAAATGGAGCCAGGGGTTTCTTTCCAGCATCTCGCTGAAAATGAAAATAAAAACCCAACAACAACATGCTGGACCTTTAAGGTGGATGTAATTAAGATTAAACTTCCAGGGGAAAAGTCATATTATAGAAGACCAATTTAACATGTGAGAATACTATTATATTTTTGAGAGGCCTATGCCCTGAGTGGAGAAGCTACACATAGGACAGAGATTCGCCAAAACCTTTTAGATTTTCCACTCTAGCATACAGGTGATAATAAATATGAAATATTGACTGATACACAGCAGAGCGAATACAATGACAGAACAGAAGCATTCCCAATAACTGAAATGATTACACCATTAGTTTTGAACCAAATGACAGATGGATGACTTCTGAGGGAAGAATAAGTGGAGGTGTAGCTGATTGGCTGAGGAGTGAAAGCTCCAGCGGTAGTCTGATTGACCGTGTGCCGGATTCATCCAGCAGCATGTAGAGAGTACAGCAGCAGCTCCAATGGGAGAGGTGTCAAAGCTGTCAATCAGCTCAACATTCAATTCATTACAGGGTAATGAAATAATTTGGAGCCTGTCAGTGACGGGTACAGAATGTTCTCTCCCACTGGGATACCAGCTTTATGTTGGCAGCAGCTATTAACATGGTGCTGTCATCACAGTTGAAGTCAAATCAAAAACATTAGAGAAAATATTTTACTTAATAAACTCAATTAAATTAAGACTGAATTAAATCATTTCAACACGTTTCTAAGGTGGAACAGGCTTCCACCAATAATTTACCAAATTCAATAGGCCAGGCCAAAGAATCATGAAGTAAGACATTTCTGGTAGTGTGTCGGTTATTTGTGCCTTCATGTTTGGTTAAGTATCTCATACATGCAAGTAAGCATAGCATACTTTTACATATTACAATATTGATCCGTTACTGAAAGGGCCCACAATGTGAAGCTCAATGTCCCAAGGTTTCAAGGGGCCCAAAAGACTAGCAAATCCATAAGGGAAATGTGGAAAACAATCAAGTCTAAAATACGAGCAAGAAAAAAGCAAACAAACAAACCAAATTAAATGACTGAGATTTTTGCCAAGGAAGTCTCTGAATTCCAAAGACTACTTACCTGTATATGTCTGGAAACAAGATCCTGTAAGGGCCCAGGAGTTGGCTGGTCATGAGCCTGCCTTGCTCCTCTGTCGGCAACCCACTGGCCTGCTAGCCTTCTGCCAGTTTCAGCTGCTGAATTGGCCAGCTCCCTGCCTGAGTCTTTCCTGGAGTCAGTTCCTTCCCTCCAGAAGGGAGCGTGGCTCCGGTTGACATTGTTTTCCTGAGCTGCCCAGCTCCATGTCCTCACTGCTGCCTGGCGCTTGGCTTGTACGTGCCTCAGAGTCTGTCACCCAGTGCCCCAGAGGCTCGGCTTCCTAGCACAACTGGACTCCAGTTGACGGTCCATTTGAGCTTTGCTCCATGTTTCCAGCCAGAGGCCCGATTGATACTTGTCCATGGCTCCCAGTTGGCAGCTAGTTATAGTAGTTTTGTAGTAAATATTTTTATTATTGTTTTGTTCATTCTACCTCCATGTTTTCTTGTGTTTGCATTTGTGTGTTTTACTTAAATCAACTGTTGTCAGGAAATGAAACAGCAGAATCTGTTATTTCTGTCACGTATAGTTTAAACCATGACCTTGATATTACCTACAGAATTATGTAGTCACATCAGGAAATGGTTTTATATTTGCTGCAGCTATTTGTTAGTGTGGGAAGATACAGAAAATATTTTTTTTCCATAAGAGGCACAGATCAGAAATCACACACAATGTACAGCTCCGAAAGCCAGGTACATGTTGTATTATATTTTAAGATGGATGCCATCTCATTCATAGAGCATCAATTACTGCCGTTTGTCTCCTGAGGCAGAATTTACCCTTTTGCATCTGGATGAAACAAACCAGACTTTTGAATACCTCCAATGGAAATGAATGCATTTTTCTTTTTTCAAAATGACTGTTGTGTACAAAAACAACAGACCAAACTAAAACTATGGGTAAAGTGTATTAAAGAAGCGAGTCATCAAAATCCATGGCTCAATGTCCAAAAAGTATGACCTCCCTTTGTTATGTCACAAGACTGGACACTTAATCCTCCTCATCATCATCATCCTTATTTCCATCACACAATGCACCAAGGTGTTTACAGTGGAGGGTACGAGTGCTGTTGCCCAGTCAGTACCCAAACACAACTGCATGCTGGTATTCTTGTTTACAAGTAGGAAAGCAATGCATACAGTTAAATGACATGATGTGGTTCGCACAATCTGCTGATCTATATTTCTTTACTCAGATAGATTTGTAAAGTGACCTTGTTTTGAAATGTTGTTTTAGTTAATCCTTTCTTGTAGGTCTTTGGGTTAGTGCCAGAGAGCACATCAAGTCTCTCTCTCTCACACACACACACACACACACACACACACACACACACACACACACACACACACACACACACACACACACACACACACACACACACACACACACACACACACACACACACACATACATACATACACACATAGACAGAATCAACGTACTGCTCCCATACCTGGTATAATTATATTTCAGTGGTGTCTGTGGTGTGAATTTTCCTTTACATGAACAAGCCTGTGTACAGCCATGTCTGGCAGGTGTGTTGTGTCCATACATGTAAGAATCCTAAAATCACATAATCATGGTCTACGATAAACATGACATTTATTCGTATGGAAAAACTGCAGCTTACAGTTCTGAAGTGTCCTCAGTACATACAAAGGGACCCTCCATAATGTAGTCTCTGTCTGATTGGTTTGTAGTTTACTGATGGATCAGCAGCTGATGTTACCTCATATTCCTTAAACACTCATATGTCAAAGTATTGTTTATAATTCACAGTATGTTCAGGTGAAAACCTTCACCATGACTCATTTGTCTAATAATGAACACACACTCCACATGTTGTTTTTAAATTCTTATTGTCTTTACTAAATATTAAGTATAATTAGAATCCATGTGCAATACATTTAGTCATTTTAGAATATATTTTAATATAATCATGATGTCTATTCAAAGTACACTATATTCACAATCTAATCAGAATGTATTATAATTAGGTTTAAATATAATCTATCTAGAATATTTTTATAATCCATTTAAGTTGTCGATATTATTTTTTGTGATTTGGCACTATATAAATAAAACAAAGGCCCCTCAAGAAGAACAGACCCAACAATCCACCATGAGCAAGCACTAGGCGACAGTGGCGACGAAAAACTTCCTTTTTAAAAAAGGCAGAAACGTCGAGCAGATCCGAGACTCATGGTGGGCGGCTTTCTGCTTTGACCGGTTGGGGTGAGAGCGATAGAGAGAGAGAGGTAGAGAGGGAGGTAGAGAGGTAGAGAGAGAGGTAGAGAGGTAGAGAGAGAGGTAGAGAGGTAGAGAGAGAGGTAGAGAGGGAGGTAGAGAGGGAGGTAGAGAGTAGAGAGAGAGGTAGAGAGGTAGAGAGAGAGGTAGAGAGAGAGGTAGAGAGGGAGGTAGAGAGGGAGGTAGAGAGGGAGGTAGAGAGGTAGAGAGGGAGGTAGAGAGGTAGAGAGGTAGAGAGAGAGGTAGAGAGGTAGAGAGAGAGGTAGAGAGGTAGAGAGAGAGGTAGAGAGGTAGAGAGAGAGGTAGAGAGAGAGGTAGAGAGAGAGGTAGAGAGAGAGGTAGAGAGAGAGGTAGAGAGAGAGGTAGAGAGAGAGGTAGAGAGAGAGGTAGAGAGAGAGGTAGAGAGAGAGGTAGAGAGAGAGGTAGAGAGGGAGGTAGAGAGGTAGAGAGGGAGGTAGAGAGGTAGAGAGAGAGGTAGAGAGAGAGGTAGAGAGAGAGGTAGAGAGAGAGGTAGAGGTAGAGAGAGAGGTAGAGAGAGAGGTAGAGAGGTAGAGAGAGAGGTAGAGAGGTAGAGAGAGAGGTAGAGAGAGAGGTAGAGAGGTAGAGAGAGAGGTAGAGAGAGAGAGGTAGAGAGGTAGAGAGAGAGAGGTAGAGAGGTAGAGAGAGAGAGGTGGAGAGGGAGAGAGA
>CM075189.1:32699838-32701078 GCA_037577475.1 Chaunax sp. Z400 | reverse complement strand
ATCCATCAGTAAACTACAAACCAATCAAAGTATTGTTTATAATTCACAGTATGTTCAGGTGAAAACCTTCACCATGACTCATTTGTCTAATAATGAACACACACTCCACATGTTGTTTTTAAATTCTTATTGTCTTTACTAAATATTAAGTATAATTAGAATCCATGTGCAATACATTTAGTCATTTTAGAATATATTTTAATATAATCATGATGTCTATTCAAAGTACACTATATTCACAATCTAATCAGAATGTATTATAATTAGGTTTAAATATAATCTATCTAGAATATTTTTATAATCCATTTAAGTTGTCGATATTATTTTTTGTGATTTGGCACTATATAAATAAAACAAAGGCCCCTCAAGAAGAACAGACCCAACAATCCACCATGAGCAAGCACTAGGCGACAGTGGCGACGAAAAACTTCCTTTTTAAAAAAGGCAGAAACGTCGAGCAGATCCGAGACTCATGGTGGGCGGCTTTCTGCTTTGACCGGTTGGGGTGAGAGCGATAGAGAGAGAGAGGAGAGAGAGGTAGAGAGAGAGAGGAGAGAGAGGTAGAGAGAGAGAGGAGAGAGAGGTAGAGAGAGAGAGGAGAGAGAGGTAGAGAGAGGTAGAGAGAGAGAGGTAGAGAGAGAGAGGAGAGAGAGGTAGAGAGAGAGAGGTAGAGAGAGAGAGGAGAGAGAGAGAGGAGAGAGCGGTAGAGAGAGAGAGGAGAGAGCGGTAGAGAGAGAGAGGAGAGAGCGGTAGAGAGAGAGAGGAGAGAGCGGTAGAGAGAGAGAGGAGAGAGAGGTAGAGAGAGAGAGGAGAGAGAGGTAGAGAGAGAGAGGAGAGAGAGGTAGAGAGGGTAGAGAGAGAGGGGGGTAGAGGGGGGTGGAGAGGGGTGGAGAGGGGTGGAGGAGAGAGAGAGGTGGGTGGGTGGAGAGAGGGAGGTGGGTGGGTGGAGAGAGGGAGGTGGGTGGGTGGAGAGAGGGAGGTGGGTGGGTGGAGAGAGGGAGGTGGGTGGAGAGAGAGAGAGGTGGAGAGAGAGAGAGGTGGAGAGAGAGAGAGGTAGAGGTAGGGGTAGAGAGAGAGGTAGAGGTAGGGGTAGAGAGAGAGGTAGAGGTAGGGGTAGAGAGAGAGGTAGAGGTAGGGGTAGAGAGAGAGGTAGAGGTAGGGGTAGAGAGAGAGGTAGGGGTAGGGGTAGAGAGAGAGGTAGGGGTAGGGGTAGAGAGAGAGGTAGAGGTAGGGGTAGAGA